>JAQPPZ010009692.1:0-273526 GCA_028583015.1 Wollemia nobilis | reverse complement strand
CTAGTGCTCTGAATACCTTTTTGATGATTATCGAGTCTTTGATTTCCTTTGCAAGTCCTCTAATAGCATTGATGACTTCATTTACTCTTAATAGGTAGACCTCTATATTCTCATCTTCATTCATCTTTAATCCTTCGAATTGAGCTCGATGTGCTTGTAACTTGGCCTCCTTGATCTTATTGTCTCCTTCATGAACACTCTTCAGTTTGTCTCATATTTCCTTTGCCATTTTACAACCCATAATTTTTACCAGTTTGCTGTCAACTAATCCACACATGATGGTATTCTTTGCTTTTGAGTCATTCTCAAACATTTTCTTATCGACAACATCAGTTGGAGGGTTGGCGAGTGGTGTATATCCACTACTTACTAATTCTTGAATATCGTATCCCAATGCACAAAGATATGTTTGCATTATGATTCTCCAAAAAGCATAATTAGTTTCATCAAACAGTGATGCCTTGTTCAAGGAGAAGCCTTCACCTCCTACCTTTGTGTCACTTCCAAGATCACCCTAGCTGGTTAAGCCTTTTCAAGAACCTCGCTCTGATACCTATTGTTAAACTACGCGTGACACTGAGATGGGGGGTGAATCAGTGTATATTAAAATTCAATCCAACTATGAAATCAAATAAAAATAAGCAATCACACAAAAATGCATCACATAACACCATATTTACAGTGGAAACCCGATGTGGGAAAACCACTATGCCAATTGACTATTTGGACTCCCATCCAAATCAAGCCTAAAAAATGTTTGGTATTTATAATATTTTTGCAGCACCAACTATAGGGAATGGCACCAACCAACCTGGAATTTACCATCACCAACTGCAAGGATCATTGACTCCGATCACCAAGCACCCACTCAGCAAAAATAAAAATAGTAGTAGAAAATTTGATCTTTGTTCTAAAAGACCCTGAGTGGTCTAGCTGATTGCTTCACTTTACACATCCACTCTAACTAATCTCATCTTATCTTAATATCAATCTCACACACATTTATCTGTACTCACACTGACTTCCTTTTTAGAAAAAAATTTGCAATCCCTTCAACTTCCTAACAAATTTTGAGCTGCAAGATGACCGTTTCATCATTCAATAATGTCTTCCATGGGAGACATACGTTCTTCTAGGTTTTTAAATTTTACACGCACTGGAAAAGGAACGGACTCAAAACAGGTTACGGATCAAAATTTATGACCTTTTTAAATTTCACTTTTATTATGGAGAGGCATTTTGTCAAACAGTTTACGGATAAAGTGTTGTGCACATTACTCGTTTTCACACTTGGAGGCCTCGAAATAACTCCGACCAAAAAGCAATGATGTTCAATTCGATGAGCTATACGTGAAAAAACACTTAAACGACACATTCGGCAACAAGAAAATATGAATTTGAGTATTCAAGCGCAAAAGCACTTGGCTGCCCAAAACTGGAAAAAGTGCTATAGAGGCATTTTGCAACTACTTTCGTTTCTTCCTCGGGTCTCCATTCGGGCTGAAATTTAGAATATAATCTCTTTGTATATAAGACTACCTTCAGTAAAAATTTCTAAGTTTGATTGCTCACATATTGCTTAATATACCTCTGAAAATGTGGCCTCTGGCGCTGATTTTACATCTGTCACATAAATTGAAAACGTGCTCTAGATCCATTTTGCAGCGCTCACCGTTTCTTCCTCCGGACTCCGTTTGGGCTGAAATTTAAAACTTAAGCTCTCAATATATCCATATACCTCCAGTAAAAAATTTGAGATCCAATTCCTCATGGATTTCTTAATATTTCTCCCGCAAAGTAACCTATGACGCATATTTTACTACTGCAGTTTCATGACCAACAAAGCATCGGTGAAGCAACCGATCATTCCAACACTGCAACCACACTTGCTAATGATAAAAAAACCTCCAAATAGTATCTTGGGTTGTCCAACACATTCCATTGACGTTTTACCACTTTGACAACTTCTTTTTTGGTACTTTGACAACTTCCTGACGATTTTTTCAACTTTTGCAAATTTGCATTAACAACCTGTAACAACTTCACCTGAACATCACAAAAATTCTCATAAGAATTGAACACCACTGTACATACTCTGAACAACCTCTGAACAACTACCCACTGCATCAACCTGTCCATTTGAGTGTTTTGACAACAATGACAATACTGTCGCTGCACCTTGCTCAACATTATCACTTTTATGTACTTAAAATTCTATAACTTTTATGCTTTACTCTCTTTGGAGTAACCAACAAAATTACACACTTCACTTTTTATGTCTAGTTTCTTTTGTTTATCACTTGAAACATTTACACATGTTAATAAAAGAAAATTTTAAAATTTGACAAGTTGAATCTTCTACAAAACCACTCTTATACTACTGTACAACTCCTAATTTATTTTTTATCAATACTTCTTATACACATGCTCCATAAAAATTGTACAACTCCTAATTATTAATGTCAACTTATAATTATTAATATACACTATTATAGACACTATTTCACATAAAATCCATTTCCCAATTACTTTGCATGCAACATAAACCATAACATTTTAACAAGGGTTTGATTTTTTTAATTAACAACTCCATTTTATTATAGTGCGTATGTTATTATATGCTGCCTTTTAATTCCATTATCACTATAATATTTTTTAAAAACTTAAAATAATGTATTCGTCCCCAACTTTTTTTTCAATCAAATCTTTAAAATTTAGAAAGCATTTAGATGCTTCTAATGTATTTTTCATTGACCATGTGTAGAGAAGACTTCTTAACAAGGGTTTGATAGACTTCTTAATGTCAACTTATAATTATTAATATACACTATTATAGACACTATTTCACATAAAATCCATTTCCCAATTACTTTGCATGCAACATAAACCATAACATTTTAACAAGGGTTTGATTTTTTTAATTAACAACTCCATTTTATTATAGTGCGTATGTTATTATATGCTGCCTTTTAATTCCATTATCACTATAATATTTGTTAAAAACTTAAAATAATGTATTCGTCCCCAACTTTTTTTTCAATCAAATCTTTAAAATTTAGAAAGCATTTAGATGCTTCTAATGTATTTTTCATTGACCATGTGTAGAGAAGACTTCTTAACAAGGGTTTAATAGACTTCTTAATGTCAACTTATAATTATTAATATACACTATTATAGACACTATTTCACATAAAATCCATTTCCCAATTACTTTGCATGCAACATAAACCATAACATTTTAACAAGGGTTTGATTTTTTTAATTAACAACTCCATTTTATTATAGTGCGTATGTTATTATATGCTGCCTTTTAATTCCATTATCACTATAATATTTGTTAAAAACTTAAAATAATGTATTCGTCCCCAACTTTTTTTTTCAATCAAATCTTTAAAATTTAGAAAGCATTTATTTAGATGCTTCTAATGTATTTTTCATTGACTATGTGTAGAGAAGACTTCTTAACAAGGGTTTGATAGACTTGTTAATGTCAACTTATAATTATTAATATACACTATTATAGACACTATTTCACCTAAAATCCATTTCCCAATTACTTTGCATGCAACATAAACCATAACATTTTAACAAGGGTTTAATTTTTTTAATTAACAACTCCATTTTATTATAGTGCGTATGTTATTATATGCTGCCTTTTAATTCCATTATCACTATAATATTTGTTAAAAACTTAAAATAATGTATTCGTCCCCAACTTTTTTTTCAATCAAATCTTTAAAATTTAGAAAGCATTTAGATGCTTCTAATGTATTTTTCAAGCACTTGACCATGTGTAGAGAAGACTTCTTCAATTATCCACGTTTTTCAATTCGTGTAGAGAAGAGTTGAACACGATGATCTCAAACTCCACTTTGGGTTTGATGAGCTAGACGGGTGGTGGACCCCTGCAGCTTCACATTTCATGTGCTACATATACTTGTAGCTGACTACTCTACCCTGCACCACCAATGGCCATCTAAACATAGCTACTCTACTTGTAGCTATGTTTAAACTATACATTACAAGTCCTTTATGACTTCAAAGGGCCCACTTCTCGAGGTTAGAGTATCTTATTTAGGATTTCATCGAGATGCTAAGATTAGTTATATATTTATCACTCCACCAAAACTTTTTTTTTTATATATATAGAAGCAATGGTTACAATCACGTTTTTTAGTAACTACTAGTACAGCTGGTAGGGTTCAAACTATCTGCAAAGGGTCCCAGGACTTCCACCGTTTCAGTACGATGGGGACCGCCGGGCGCACAGGGGTTGTGCAAAGGCTCCCAGGACTTCCACCGTTTCAGTACGATGGGGACCGCCGGACGCACAGGGGTTGCACCGTCGTCGTCAATCTGGCGCACCACTCAGAGGAATCAGATCTGGGCTACTGTCTGTGCATGAACAAGCCCGTGGAATTGGAACCTAGGTCTCTTCTCGGTAAGCGCCCCAACTTATCAATCCACCTAGACCCACGGACATCGCCAGAACTTATTATTACTTTATTAAAACTATAGAGCAAAGATTGCATACTCTTTCGGCCCTTAGTTTGACATCAATACTATGTTCACAAAATAGTGATGAAATCATAGCTGTGCCTGACAGCAACTTTTGGTGGAAATTAAAACAGTAAAATAAATGTTTAATTTTGTGATGAAATCCTTAAATTTGTTTTATTTTAGTTATACTTGGCATCTACTTAAAATAATTCAAATTCCCAAATGACCAAAGCCATGGTCACATCAACCGCAGACCGTTCAAAACCATCACACATTTGTTTTAGTCAAGCACTGTATTCGATTTCCACGAAGGGATAAGAGGCGATTTTCGGAGGAAAGTGCGTTGGGCCCGCGTGCCTCCGATGTATAGCAATGAGCTTTTACACTGGCTTATTATCTTATCTATATAGTTCGACCTAGCGATGGAAAGGACCTCCATCTAAAAAATGAGGTATGTTCTAGCTTTCTTAGCCCTTTGTACCGTTGGTTTTGTGGCAGCGCAAGCAGTAAACGGCGTTAGCTTCAGTTTTCCAGTATTCAACGACTCCATCGGAGACAACATAAAGCTCTTCTACGATTCATACTTTCAGTTTGAAGGCGACCAAAAGATTATCCAGCTCACTACAGAAAGGGACGGGAAACAATACAGCTACGGCTGGGCCGTCTACGCGAAATCCATTCCTCTATGGGACAAATCCTCCGGGGCGGTGGCGACCTTCACTACCCATTTCGAATTCGTCATCGCAAAAAATCCAGCCAATAGCTTCGGCTCCGCCGACGGCCTTGCCTTCTTCATGGTGCCTCTGGGTTTCTGGCCTCGGGAGCTCTACGCCGGCAGGTGGCTCGGCCTCTTCAATCTCTCCACCATGGCATACAGTGATAAGAGAAACCAAAGTCAGATGGTTGCCGTAGAATTCGACACCTATAAAAGCCCACAGGACCCGGACGACAACCATGTCGGAATCGACGTCAATGACATCGTCTCCCTGGCGAACCGCTCGGTGAACAACGGGAGCCTCAAGGACGGCAAAAAATGGAACGCCTGGGTGGATTACGACGGCGCAAAGAAGCAGATGGAGGTGTTTCTGGGCCGCACGGGTTCGAAACCGGCGGCGGCGGTGTTGCGGTATGACTTAAATCTGGGGAACTTTCTGCCGGAAAACGTCATGGTCGGCTTCTCGGCAGCGACGGGGATGGCGACCGAGAGCCACACCTTGCTGTCGTGGGACTTCTCCTGCCGAACCTCCTGGAACGCCTCATCCATTGACATTGAAAGGACGGAGACTGAAACCCAAGCGAAGAAGCGCGGGAAAATTGTAGCGGTAGCCGGTGGTGTGGCGGCGGTGTGCGGGGTGGTTTTAATCGGTGGCTGGTGGTGGTGGTGGTTTGTGAGGCGGCGGAGGCGGCCGTCGATGCAGGCGGACAGCGAGATCATGCTGGACGAGCAGTGCTCGCAGGGTCCACGGAAGTTTACGTATGCGGAGCTGAGCGCCGCTACGAAGAAATTCAGCGAGGAGGAGAAGCTTGGCCAGGGAGGCTTCGGATCCGTGTACAGAGGGGTGCTTCACGATACAAAAGAGCTCGTGGCGGTGAAGCGGGTGTCGCAGGGGTCGAAACAGGGGAAGAAGGAGTACGTGGCGGAGGTGAGCATCATCAGCCGTTTGGGGCACCGCAACCTGGTCCAGCTGTTGGGGTGGTGCCACGAGAGAGGCGAATTACTTCTGGTCTACGAGTACATGTGTAACGGGAGTCTCAGCAGGAGGATCTTCGGAGACGGCGGTGCTTCGCTGAACTGGGGGCGCAGATACAACGTGGCTTGCGGCGTGGGGGCAGCGGTAGTGTACCTGCACGAGGAATGGGACCAGTGCGTTCTGCACAGGGACGTGAAATCGAGTAATATTATGTTGGATTTGAACTTCAATGCGAAGTTGGGGGATTTTGGCTTAGCGCGGCTGGTGAGGCGCGGCATCGACGAGGCGCATACGACCGTGGTGGCAGGAACGCTGGGGTACCTGGCGCCAGAGTGCGTGGTAACGGGGAAGGCAAGCCCGGTGTCGGATGTGTTCAGCTTCGGAGCGGTGGCGCTAGAGATCGCTTGCGGGCGGCGCGCGCTGGACGAGAGGCTCAAGGAGCGGTACAACATGAGGTTGGTGCAGTGGGTGTGGGATTTCCACGGACATGGGAGGGTGTTGGAGGGGGCGGCGGAGGCGCTGGGGGGCGAGTTTAATCCGGAGGAGATGGAGCGGCTGTTGGTGGTGGGGCTATGGTGCTCGCACCTGGATCCGCAGGCGCGGCCGGCGATGCGGCAGGCGCTCAGGGTCCTGCTGTTCGAGGCGCCGCTGCCGTCGATTCCACTAACTATGCCCGAGACGGTGGTGTACATGTACAGCGATCCCGTTCGGCCCAGCAAGGTGTTGTCCACGACGACGCTGTACGGGACTTGTTCGGTGGTGACCACGGGCAGGTGACCACGGGGGCGACGTCCGTTTTAGCACCTTAGTCATCGGTGGTCCGTCAATAAACGTAGCACCTTAGTCATTCCATGCTACGTTAGGTTTTTATTATAAGTTTAAAATATATTTTAAAATAGAAAATTTAATTTAATTATTTTTAATAAAAGTTGAGATAAATTTTATTTATTTATTTAATTAATTATATAAATTTAAATATATTCTAATTAATTATAAAAATAAAAAATAAATATTTTTTAAAAATGTTTAATATTATAATATATTAAATATTTTTTAATAAAACAAATAAAAATTAATAATTAATAATAATATAAGATAAATTTTTTGTAAGGATAATTTGTTAATATGATATATTTGATGATTGAAATTTTGTATGTATTTCAAATTTTCTGACACGATGTCGCCGGCGGGGAATTCGCTTAAGGATACGGTTGTTTCTCAATATCAATCTAGTGTGAAGACATTTATTGGGCCTTAAATTAAAGCTATTTGGGGTCTTAATTCTCGTCACTTTTATACTGATTATATTTTTCAGAACCTGAACTGGTATTGTCTATGAATAAGATCGATTGTCATCTAAGATAATGAAATTTTGAAGCTGATATATAATTTGGATTATCATTGGCATATTACATTTAAGATATAAAAAGTTGAATCAAGTAGAATCTCAGCCTTCAACTTAGATATTCTTATATCTGACCGTACCAAACAAAAATGATTTAGGTGTGAAAGAACACAATACATGTCAAATGTCATAATAACAATATCTCTTACCAGTGTGTCCTGGGCTCAAAAATTGAGCTTTAATACTTCCAAAAACATTTACGGTAAGTCCTGGGCTCAAAAATTGAGCTTTAATACTTCCAAAAACATTTACGGTACATTAAAGTGACGTATGGTCAGTTTACTGTTGTTAAAGAAAAATCAATCTTCTCGTAAGACGCCATTCTAAACGTGCATTGTTTCTATCCTACCAGGACGCCGTTCTAAACGAGCATTGTTTCTATCCTACCATCACTGCAACCAATTTGGCAAGCTTTGTATGTGGATAGTCATTATTTTTCTAGGCGGAAGGGTTTGTACCTTTCCGAAGTAGGTAGTTAAATTGGTTAGTGGATTGGTAAGTGTTAGTTTGGTTGGACATTTATCAAGAAGAGACTAAGGTTTAAACCTTGGGGAAGGTAGTAATCTAATCCGAATCCTTTGAGGATGAGCCAAACTGATGATGATGGTATGTATCCCGGGCTATAAAACAATGAGGTGAATAGGTTTGGTGGATGCAGTGGACTGTGGTTTAAACCTTGAGATGCCACTTATTAAAAATAGTGTAGTTGTAACCAACTCTCCTATCAAACAAAAATTTCAATTTAGATTAAAAAAGGTATGTGGTAAGATTTGAAATCGTACTATATAATTTATAATTATGTGGATGCAGTCCTTATGGTTTAAACCCTGAATTTATCAACTAAAAATAATGTAATTGTAACCAACTTTCTTATCAAACAAAAATTCAATTTAAATTAAAAAAATATATAATAAAATTTAAAATCGTATTATATAACTTATAATTATGTGGACCGAGAAAATACAATTCAATCTCTGTAAATAAAAAGATACCATTTTAGTTCATTCTCTCCTAATGAAATAATAACATTCTTGTTCATTGCAAGTCATCTTTCCAAATCGTCATAGTGTTTTTATAAAAACATTTGTACAATTTGATTTGAGATTCTCATTAGTGAATATCACCAACCCAAAAAATTGATAATAGCTTTAAAATTTGAAACTGGCCATGTTATTCCATGGTCATTTGTAGGAAATTGTCGACCATATAAAAGACTTAAGACATTGACAGGAAAAAAAGCTATCTAATTGCATATCTACCAACCCATATCTACAAATTTTATCAATAATTAAGGTGATTGAAAGGATGTGAATCGTCTTGTTGCCTATGAATTTTGAAAAGCAATTAATAAAAATTTAATTTCTAAGTCTAAGAACCAACAAAGTTCCTTTTTTTTTATAATTTCGTTAGAATTTGATTGGTTCTTGAATCCACAATATAAAAATAGCATATGCTATTTATTGTTTTATTATTACTTATGTTTAATAAGAGTAAACAACTAATTAGTGTAACTGTTAAAATTTTGATGGTTTTTTTTGGGGAGGTTTAAGGTTTAAACGACAACATACTTAGAAGGAGATAGGTTGATGGTAATGGTCATTTAGCGCAGTGGTTAGGGTTTTGATTGTTTTTTCGGGAGGTCTAAAGTTTAAACAACAACATACTCAAAAGGGGATATGCTCATGGTAATGGTCAAGTGTTTAGCATTAGTTACCCAAATTTAATGCCCTAGACGATCAGGACCTGTAAGAATCAATTAGCACTTTAGTCATGTGATACTACATTAGGTTTTATTATATATATATATATATATATATATATATATATATATATATATATATATATATATATATATATATATATTATATATTTGAAAAAGGTCAAAAAATTATTAAAAAATAGGTTCAAAGTTAGACTTGTCACTTTTGGTCAATTTCAAGATCTTATTAAAATTAACTCTAACATCTTTTTGGACCACAAATTTCTTAGTGCAATCCAAAGAGCAAAAACTCCTATCCTAATTACAATTTTGATTAATACTATTCTAGAGAACCTAGATTAGCTTCTTCCTCTTACCATGACTTTGAGAGCTACCCTAAACTGGGACTAAGAGCACTACAAGCAACAATATGATATCGAACCAAAGGCTAATCATCATAATCATCTACCTTGATCCAACACACTTCATTACCTAAATCCTTATTGACAAGTAATAAAACTTGTCTCACCTCCATCCAATCCACAATATCCCTAATCTAATCAGATTTCAACAAGTAATAGCATTATGATCACTTCCCTTTTTAGCCAAAAAGTTAGCCACTACATTTTTTCCTCTTCCTACATGAACAAGAATGTCATCCTCAAATTGTTACCAAATGGCTTTGATCTAACTCACTATGTTATTGAGTCACCATGCACTTAGTATTAATTTCTTAATCGCATCTAGGGACCCCACAAAAACTTGCGAGTTAGACTCCGCTATGATCTTTCAAACTCTATTCTTCCAAGAATTGAGAGAGCCTTGTCTAATTTTCAAAGACTCCACTTCATTATTTATTGCTACTCCTAGACCTTCCCATTCCCAATGAAAGACATTCCTCTTGTAGTTTCTTTTGAGGAAACTAATACCTTTTACCCCTAAGTTATCATTGGCTACTCCATTAATGTTGATTTTTTTCCAACTTAGAGGTGGGGGTTGTCAAGCCCATGAGTCTGCCTCATCATGGTGTTCTCTCCCTCCTAGTTTTTTTGCTTCCTTCCATGAGCTTTTATTATTTCTATAACCTTGTTTAATATTTTCTTCCAAACTAGCTCTAGCAGAGTGCATGCCTTTCTAAACATTCTAGCATTTCTTTCCAACCATATGTACCACTAGATAAAGCTCAGACCCAAAGACCAACCTAGCTAAACTAATTTATTTTTAAACCTTCTTCATTTTTAGACCTATCATATATTAATAAGTGTTAACTAGTAGTCAAGATAGTCGTTTTTAGGCCTCACAATGGAAAAGCAAATGATCTATTATCTCCTCCTAGGTATTGCACATGATACATTTAGAGGGGCCATGAAAACCCCTCTTCTATAAGTTATCATAGGTGGGGAAGCTCCTATGCATAACTTTCTAGGCAAAGAAATTGATTTTTGACCAACCCTTTGCCAACCATACTCTATCATAGGGAATAATTCATTTTAACCATATTAAACTATATAGTCATCTAAATTCCCATGACCCCGAGTTATCTTGTCCTCTTCCTTCTTTCTTGTAAGGTGTCATTACTTTAATATCCTCTCTATTAGTGGTACCAAATTCAAAGAGATTAGGATTGGCTATGGTTCCCATCACTTTAGTTGCATAAGAGAGAATGTCTCAATCTACCTTGGATGTAGGTAGCATGATATCTTGATCCAACCTATAGGGTCAAGGCTCTGTTCAAGGGGCTAAATATTTGAAAATTTTGAAATTAAGAGAGGGTATTGGTCTCAAAAATTGGTCCAAAAATTTGCTTTATCCCCTCTACCCACTTTCCAAAATAGTCTTGGTTTTACCACTTTCTCTCCTAATTTTAATACCTTCCAAGCAACAAAACCTTAGCCACTCATAGGGATACAATCTGATTCCTCATGGGGAATGTTACTCAAAAACTTACTAGTAATGACTTTGCTAAATAATGCTTCCTAATTGGAGATCCATCTCTAATAAAGCCTACCTACTATAGATTGTTATTCAATATTACTTTTCAAATTCCTAAACCTCTACTTGCTTTAGGCTGGTAGATTTTGTCCCAACTTACTAGAGCCCATCACTTCACCATCCTTAGGCCATCTCAAAGGATTTTTTGCATCAACAAGTCTAACTCTTTCAGAATTCTAAGCAAAGCAATAAGAACAGAAAACTTGTAAACTAGCATTGACTGAATCACCGATTGAAGAAGAGCCACTCCTCCAAACAAAAGCCAATGATGCATCCAGTGATTTACCTCCACACCAATATTTTCCATTCTATCACTTTTAGCTTCTTATAATGGAGTTGAATCCCTTGGTAGTCCAACGGATGAAGACCTAATAAAATACTAATATTTTTAAAATGTGATCTTGGATCCCCTTTCGATACTAAATTACACTACCTTGAACTTGGTTGTATTAATTTACTAGCTTGCGGCTTATAGATAGATATTTAAGTTAGCTTTGAGTGCTCTTACTTCTCAAACACTGGCCATCCTAAGCAACCCTATGCCATCTATAAATTGTAAATGGGTCAAATTTATTGCTCCTAATTGCCCTTCAAAGATAAATCCTTATTACATATTCCTTCAAAGAACTATGTTCAATCCTTTAGTGAATACAATAAAGAGGTTGAGGATATAGGATCTCCTTGCTAAATTCCTCTAGAGGCCTAAAATGGAGCTAAGGGAATACCATTGATGAGGACTAAGAAGGAGGTTGAAGAGACACAACTCATGATCCACTCTCTCCAACCCTAAGAAAAACTAAAATTTTCTAACATTCAATCCAAAAGCTGCCAAGGGACTCTATCATAGGCCTTAAACTTGTCTAATTTGATAAACATACATCTTTGACCTTTTTAATACATGATGTGAACTACTTCTTATGTCAAGATTTATTGGTGCATATTTTATATTTTTCGTACTTGTGCTTAGTATTTGCACCTTTACATTAGCTTTCTTAGCTCACTCTATTTTTTTGAGTCCTTTTGAGCTCCGTTTTGACATCTCTAGCTCATTCTATGGCTAGAGATGCTCTTTAGTGAGCTATTTTGTCTTTTAGTGGGCTACACTTTTAGTCCCACATTGCTTATATTTTTGCATTGTTAGAAAGCACTTGCTATATAAGTGCTTTCCCCTATTGTACTTTGATATATCGAGATAGAGAGCTTATGCATTCTTGAGCACTTAATAGTGTAATTTGTGTTTAGCACCAGATCTTGGAGAGCTTGATGCTTCAACAATTCTACATGGTACCAGAGCGAGTTGGTTGCTAGTGCATCTTCATATCGAATGGTGTTCATTTTAGAATGTTTTCAGTTTTTTTGAATTATGCTCTTGTAAATCCGATTTCTTGAACTATATGCTCTCACCTCGCCCACTCGGATCTTGGTGATCATAAAGTTCAAAAATTAAAGACTATAATTTCTATCCAACATTTCACAGTTTCTCTGTATTCAGATAGTAGTTGTTCAATCATAGTTTTTGTAGTTTTTTTGAATTCGTATGCTCTCACCTTGCCCACTCGGATCTTGGTGATCAAAAAGTTCAAAAATCAAAGACTATAATTTCCAACCAATATTTCATAGTTTCTCTGTATTTAGACAATAGTTGTTCAGTCACAATTTTTTGTAATTTTTTTGAAATCGTATGCTCTCACCTCGCCCACTCGGATCTTGGTGATCAAAAAGTTCAAAAATCAAAGACTGTAATTTCCAACCGATATTTCACAGTTTCTCTGTATTCAGACATTATATGTTTAGTCAACGTTTTTTATAGTTCTTTTTAAACCGTATGCTCTCACCTTGCCCACTCGGATCTTGGTGATCAAAAAGTTCAAAAATCAAAGACTGTAATTTCTAGCCGATATTTCATAGTTTCTCTATATTCATATAGTAGTTTTTCAGTCATAGTTTTTTGCAATTTTTGAGAGCTTCAAATTTACGCATTCTATTTGCATAAATTTTGCATCGAGATTGTAATTTCTAGTGTAATACACCTTTTTAAAGGTCAAAATATGTAAATACATTGAGATATAAAGTGTTAAACTATAAATTTAGGGAAGGGGGTCCTTCAGATTTGTAATCAAGGGGGGTGCAATAGTGTGCTTGTTGTGCTCTTGTGCTTCTTTTCCTCTCACTATGGATTCTTCTTCTCTTCCCATGTTAACTGCACATAATTACTTTACTTGGAAAATTGAAGTAATGAGCAAACTATGGGAAAAGGGATATTCAAGAATCATGAAAGGGGATGAAACTGAACCAACAAATGAACCATACAAAACAAAATGGTTGAAAAAATGTGACATGGCCCTTGGATTTATTTGTAGTTGTGTTTCTCTAGACATTAGGTTTCACATTGTGACCTTAGAAACTCCAAAAGAAGCATGGGACAAGCTAGAAACTCTGTTTGGTCAAACAAATGATATCCGAGAGCACTTGTTAGAAAATGACCTTATGGGTTTGGATCCTAATGACTATGGGGATATCAATGAATATTTGACCAAATTCAACCATTTAAGAAGTGAACTAAGAGAATGTGGAGTAGAGAAGAAATATCAGTAGATGATTTTATGTGTTCTATCCAAACTTGGTGCATATTTTTTAGTGTTTGTATCAACTTTCCATTCTACTAGAAGAGCATTAGGGACAACATATTAGATGCCTTCCTTTAGTGAATTTTCCAATGAGTTGTGCAAGGAACAAGATAAACTTGTACAAATGGGAGTCATAAAAGTATCTAAGTCTCATGCCTTAGTTTCCCAACACGACACAAAAAGAGAAAAAATGGAAGCAAGGAGTTGAACAAACTTAAAGGCCCTAAAAAGGAGAACTCTCAATCACCTCCTTCCTCCACTACTCCAAAACCTAGTTCACAAACTTCTACTTCTAAAAATGGAAAACCGAAGAAGGAGAAGTTAACTTGTGGCTTTTGCAAAGGTAACCATAATGAGTCTAAGTGCCTTAAAAAGGAGATACATCAATTGAAGGAACTTCTTGCTAAGAACAACATCAATGAATCTACTTCAAGCACAAAGGACTCAAAAAGAAGAAAGAAAAAGGTAAAGGTAAATCCCTAATGGCAGTGACAGTTCCACCTTCTAGCACTTGGGTATTTGACTCGGGTGCATCACATCATATGGCCTCATCTTCAAAGAACTTTTCTTCCTTGGAGCCTTGTGATGTTTCACATATTATTTTGGGCAACAACACTAGTGTTGATGTAGCTGGGAAAGGAGATATTAAAATTGGTGAAGGCACCTTTGAATATGTTCTTCATGTTCCCTCCTTATCAAGAAATCTACTATCCATATTTCAGATTGCACATAGTGGTACAAGGAAGAGAATTGAATTTGGACCTGAGATAGTGATAGTCAAAGAGTTGAATAGTAATACTATAGTGGCTCATAGGATTTATGATAGGAAGGAAAGGTTGTATAAGTTCACTCACTTTGCTCCCAATTCACCTTCTTTGGCATTGTTGGCTCACTCAGACCAAGTGAGCAAATTATGGCATGAGCGGTATGGACACTTGAACTACCGCTACCTTCAATAGCTCAACTCGAAGGATATGGTCATTGGATTACCCCTTGTACACTTTATGGATGGAGTTTGCAAAGGATGTATCCTTGGAAAACATCCCAAGGAGAGATTTGAGAAGGGAAATGCATGGAGGGCTACTCATATTCTACAGTTGATTCATAGTGATCTTCAAGGACCATTTCCTTCCTTGTCATTTAATAAGTCTAGATATACCTTAATATTTGTTGATGACTTCTCCTGATACACTTGGATTTAATTTCTTCGCAAGAAGAGTGAAGTCTTTGTGAACTTTCAAAGCTTCAAAGCCTTAGTTAAGAAACAAATAAAGAAAGACATACAAATTCTTTGGACTGATAATGGCAAGGAATATATCAACAATTGATTCATAGAGTTTTGCACCTCAGAGGGTATTCAGATTCAAAATTCAGTTGTATACACATCCCAGCAGAATGATGTGGCAGAGAGGAAGAATTATACGCTCAAGGAAATGAGCAACTACATGATACAATCTAGATCTCTTCCTGCATAATTTTGGGCTGAGGCTATGAACTATGCAAACCACATTCAGAACCAAATGCCACATAGAGCAGTGGGAGATATCACCCCTTTTGAGGCCTTCTTTGGCTGGAAATCCAAAGTCACTCATTTTTGAGTATTTGGGTCTCCTTCTTGGGCCTACATTCCTTCTAAAAATTGTAAATCCATTCAACCACATATTAGACCTTATATTTTTGTTGTATATGCATATGGTACAAAGGGGTATCGACTTATTGATCCCAAAATTCATGAGCTTATCATTGCAAGAAGTGTTCGAATGAAGGAATCCATTCATGATCCTTCTTTAGATGCTTCCCCATCTACATCTACAATAGTAGATACAATGGATTCAGTGTTTTCATTAGATTCAGATTCTTTGCTAGATAGTTCAGATTCAACTTCAGAGACTTCATCCAATAGTGACTTAGAGGGTTCTAAACCCTCCACTTCGAGTGACATAGAGGATGAGGCCTCTCTTCATGCTCCTACTATACCTACCACAACACCATTGTGGGCCCGCAAGACTCTTGAGTCAGCTAGTAGTTTAGTTGGAGATCCTTCTGACACACGATGAACTAGATCAAAGACACTTGAGTATCCACATGCCTTTATGGCTATAGCCTCTAACCCACAAATATTTAGAGAGGCATCAAGTATTCCTAAGTGGGATGCAGCTATGGAGGATGAGTATGATTCCTTACTTAGGAATCACACTTGGGACTTGGTTGACCTTCCTAAGGGAAGGAAACTTGTTCGATGCAAGTGGGTGTATCAGACTAAGTTTGTAGTAGATGGATCAGTGGAAAAACATAAGGTATGCTTGGTTGCCAAAGGTTTTTCCCAAGTACACAACATAGACTATTCAGAGACCTTTGCTCTTGTAGCAAATATGACATCTATTTGATTGGTTCTTGCTATTGTTGCTTCTCAGAGATGGGAAGTTCATCAGATGGACGTAAAGAGTGCATTTCTTCATGGGGATATTCATAAGGAGATTTTACATGGAGTAGCCACAAGGCTTCATTCAAAATTCTTCCTTAGTCTATCGACTTTGAAAATCCATCTATGGCCTCAAGCAGGCCCCACGGGCTTGGTATGCCAATATGGATGCCTATATTATCTTCCTCGGTTTTTTATGGTGTCATTCTGATCTAAATATCTACATATTGCATTCGGGTGATGATATTGTCCTCCTTGTGCTTTATGTTGATGATTTGCTTATCACTAGGAGTTCCACATCATCCATTTAGGCAATTAAATTTTCCCTTCAGGACCATTTTTCCATGGCATATTTGGGATTGTTGCACTACTTTCTTGGCATTGAGATCATAGTCTTTGATAGGGATATTCATTGCACAGACCAAATATGCTAGGGATCTTCTACTCTGGTTTCACATGGCTGATTGCAAGCCATCTCCAACTCCTTTTATTTTAGGGGTAAATCTTGAGGCTGATTGCTCTACACCACTAGATGCAAAACTATATCATCAACTTGTCGGGAGTATGATCTACCTAACACATACCAGACTTGATATAGCATATTCAGTTGGCATGGTTTCTCACTTTATGCAAAAACCACATGAACTTCATTGGAGGGCCGCCAAACGAATACTACGCTACATACAGGTGATATTGCAGTTTGGCATCCAGTATTCAGCATGCATTGAGATCGATCTTGTGGGATACACTAATTTAGATTGGGTAGGTGATTCTATGGATCACAAGTCTACTTTTTATTACAGTTTTCACTTGGGTTTTGGTCCAATATGTTGGTTGAGTAAGAAGCAACATGCTATTTCTCTATCATCTATTGAGGCTGAATATTGAGGAGCTATAAATGTAGCAATAGAGGCCATATGGCTCCAACATATTCTCACGGAGTTTGACATTGCATTTCGTAGGCCATTGGTCATTTTTTGTGACAACCAGAGTACGATTACCATTTCACGAAATTCGATCCACCACCAACAGACCAAGCACATCGAGATTCATATGCACTACATCAGAGATCTTATTCAAGAGTGCATCATTGATCTTCAATACTTGTCCAACTTTAGAGTAGATCACCGACATCTTCACCAAATCCTTCACTGAGAGAAAGTACACTTAGTTATGAGCTCTTCTTGGGGTTAGGCACATCAACATTGGCTAGGGGGGTCTTCTACCTCTTCTATTTGAGGGGGGTCTCCCACCTCATTCTCTTTCTTCATTTTATTTAAGGAGATTTTTCCACTGGGTTTTCCTCTTCTTTTACTGTTAAATTGATCATTACATTGTATTGAGTTCATTATGGCGCATCCACCAGGACTCACATCACACTACCTACCTAAGCTGCACTTATGGGGGGTGTTGGTGCATATTTTATACTTTTTCGCACTTGTGCTTAGTATTTGCACCTTTACATTAGCTTGCTTAGCTCACTTCTATTCTTTCGAGTCCTTTTGGGCTTCGTTTCGACATCTCTAGCTCATTCTATGGCTAGAGATGCTCTTTAGTGAGATATTTTATCTTGTAGTGGGCTACACTTTTAGTCCCACATTGCTTATGTTTTTGCATTGTTAGAAAGCACTTGCTATATAAGTGCTTTTCCCTATTGTACTTTGATATATCGAGATAGAGAGCTTATGCATTCTTGAGCACTTAATAGTGTAATTTGTGTTTAGCACCAGATCTTGGAGAGCTTGATGCTTCAACAATTCTACAAGATTATTCCATCTAGAATTTGTTAGCCCTTCATAAATACTCCTTTATTTGGAGATATAATACTATTGAATACCTAATTGAGCCTTTTAGCCATTATTTTGGTAATGATCTTGTATATTACATTGCATAGTGCAATCAGGTGAAAGTATCCAAGGTTAGAAGCCTCTCCCACTTTAGGAATCAAACCAAAGAAAGTGTGGTTCATAACCTAAAATACACTTTTATTTGCACATATTCTTCCATTGCCTTGGTTACATCCTCCCCTATGCTATCCCAAAAAGCCTAGAAATTTCAATTGGAAACCCATCCAAGCATGGGGGCTTTCTAGTTCTCAAGTTAAAAAATATATCTCACCCCATAGCTCTAAATAGGGCTTGGTTTTGTTTAACTTTATAATCTATAGGATAATTTTAACTATCTCTTATTGTGATGCAATATTAGGATGGGAATAAGCAGAGAATAGGTTTTCAAAGTAGATATTTGTAGCTTGTTGCATACCTAGGATAGTGTCCATCACATTACCATGAAGATATTTTAGGCTAGATAGTCTATTGGAGTGTCTTCTTATTATGGTTGAGTGGTGAAAGAACTTAATATTTTTGTTCCCCATTAGAAACCAGGAAGTTTTGGCTCGTTGTTTTCAATAGATCTCTTTTTTGTCTATGCTCTCTAATTCTTTCTTGACCAACTCATCTTATTGCTTCAAGTATTTTGTGATTATTTCAATCTAGAAGAGCGTGGTTAACTCCATCCTTCTAGCTAGAAAAACCCTCTAAAGCTAGAAGTTTGATTTATTATTTCTTTTCTAGATTTTGATTTGGGGTTTGACATGTTGGAGTTGTTTAAAGACTCCAAACAATGTTATCTCATGGGTAGGGCACCCCTCCTCCCATCAAACTGGGATTTCATTCCTAATCTTCTCCTTTTCCAACCAAAATTTTTTAAATTAAAATGGTCTAGAGAAATATTTATGGCCCATACCCCATTCCAAGAGAATTGGAAAGTGGTTTGATTTTGTACAAGAGAATAAGGTATTAAATTAAATTATTATTATTATTCAGGAGGTCCAAGGTTCAAACTGTGGCATGGATGAATGTATGAGGGTGTGGACGAGTGTGTGAGGGGGTGGTGGTTGTGTGTTAAATTCCCTATTGATAAACATAGATCTCGGCTTTAGGAGGGGTCATGGTTGGGGGGAGCCTGCTCGACCCCATGCATTGGTCGTAGGGGTTTCTCAAACTAAATATATCTATATATATATATATATATTTATTTATTTATTCAATGATGTTTATGGTATTATTTTAAAGGTATAGTAAATTAATTCTTCTCTCAATAAAACTAATAATTAACAATGACACAAGTTGATAAGTAATATTTTAAAGTCATCACAAGATAGTTATTTGTGGTAATTGTAGAAGAAATGATATTTGACATATTATTATGTATTTTCCTTTTTGATTTTGGTTTCATTTATTAAAAATATATATTTATTATTTTGTTTGGTTAATAATATTAAATTATATTAACAAATTAAAAAAATATGTTATAATAACTAAAATGTAAATTTAGAATATGTGGTACATTGGTATATATTCTAATCAAAATTGATAGACAATCATATGTACTTACTATAGATATTTAATTTTGAGTGGATCACAAATATTCAAACTTGTCAATCCCTTCATCAATAATTCAATCAATCAGCCAAATTAAATTACTCATCCTTATGCCCAAATTAGGAGTATTTTTTGATTAAAAAAAAGCATCGAGGCATGAGCAAAAGTGCCACGAACAATTTTGTCTCATGGGAAACACTTTTACAAAAAATTAACTTTTGATTTTTCTTGCCCAAATTTGGCCTTCAATGGTGTGTTAATGAAAGCACCAACCTAGAAGTGTCACCAGTGTTTTGACTATAATGCACTAAAACCAAATAAAGTTGATTATTGGTACCTTTCAAGTCACCCACCATTAATGAATCCAATCCCCAAAATCTTATTTGTAGCCTAAGTAAAAATCCCAAATCTAAGATTTACCATATAGTATTTTCAACAACAAGGAACATGATGCTAGTGGTACTATAGTATTTTCCTTTGAAGTGGGACCCCACACTCTCAATACTCTCTTCTATGTCATGCCTTGTGAAGTAACCTATAACATTCTTCTTGGGAGACCTTGGATCCATAAGATGTGGGTCATTGTTTCAACTCTCCATCAATGTATTTTATACGAATATAGGGAAAATACTTGTCATTTTCTAACTAAACTCGAGCCCTTTGCATATTGCCAAGTGATCAAGGTCAAGGATCCTAAAGCTTATATTTTCCCTTCTCTCAATTCATCCCTTGGTTCATCATCATTATCTTCATATCCTTAGCTTCTTATCACTGATGCATTAAGGTCTCTTACCTTAAATAATTCACCTAACAATGAACTTAAGGATTACAACTTTAATCCAATTAGCTTTAATTATCGTTCTTTAGATAATAATCAACATGTTCTAGACCTATCCAAGCTTTTCCTTCCTTGAACTTTAGGCTTGCCTTCTAGCACTAAGGATAAAATTGTGCAAATAGGAAATTGCTTCTTAATTTGTATGGTACCTTCAACAATGAGAAAGTCGATGGTAGTAATCTTTTTCTAGCTAAAAAATAGTATGCTTCTTGCTTCTTGTCAAACTCGTATTCCATTCCTAAGAAGATGCTCTCCAATATGGAAAATTGAGGTAAATGATTAAACTTATATGAGTAGGGCATCAAAGAGCCCCAATAGACTCAAGCCTGACGAGGATGCTATGGCATAGGTAATATCCCTATATGTAGTTAACCTTTCCCCTCTTCTTCCAATGACAAAGATGAAGTCATATTTCCTAATAAGATGTCCCATGATAATACCATCTCTTTAAATGGTTTAGATTGAGAAGAGGATGATAATGAATCATTTTTCTTCATAGATCTTAGCCCCTTCCAATTTACACAATCTGTTAGTGTAAATTTCTTAACCCTAACCTATCCTAAGTTGATTGCTGAGATGGAGGATATCCTAAATGATCCTCCCTGGTACAATCCCTTAGACTATCTCATGCAAAATGAATTCCATTTTTGGTGGATCCTTTTCCTCAGTCACAAACGTTGCTATCTTCTAATTATTGCGGTTTTCCTTCGCCCCGCCCGCTGACGGCCGTTTATTGATTTTTTATGCCGCTTAACTAGTGCTACCATCTAAAAATTGCAGAAGTCCAAGTTCTATTTATTATTTTCTTACGATCATCCAAAAATTTGGGAAGTTTAAGTGCTATCAATCGCCGAAGAATACTAACACGACCTTATTATTGTGTGACTTTTAAAATTTTGTTTGCGAAAAACACGGATCTAAAGAAGAAGGTTAAGAAATTGTAATAGGAGAATTGCCGGTAGAGAAAAATAATTTGTAAATTCTGTTTGCTTAGACAATTTGTAAATCAAAAGCAAAACTTGAAATCTAAAATATGTGAGTTCAGATATTAGTGGGTTTGGTTTATTTCCGAATCATTGAGTGGGAGGAAAGTATGAACGAGAAGCGGAGATGGCCTCCAAAAATAAGAAGTGTGGTCAAGGTGACTGACTATAGATAATTCTGTCGTTCAATTATGAATATTCTTTGAAGGAGACATAGACTGACTTAGAAAACTGGATTTCTTCCGTTATGAGATATGCCGTGAACTTCGAAGACTGGTGTCGAACGAATATTTCCGTTAATGCGGGTGACCAATAGAAACCAGAAGAAAAAAACCCGTGTGGGCCGACCGCACGGTCCCCTCTGTGATATTCCTTCGGTGAAAAGGCTCGAGAAGCTGAAATGAAATGATGAGCACAAAATCCCGAAAGACGCAATATCACATCAACCGCACACCGTTCAAAACCATAGCACATTTGTTTTACGCGACGTACGCTTTGCTGGCCAAGTACGGTATTCTTCCACGAGGGGATTAGAGGGAATGTTTGGAGGAAAGTTCGTTGCGCCCGAGTGCCTCCGATATCCATCAATGAGCTTTTACATTGGCTTTTTATCTTATCTTAATAGTTCGACCCATCAGTGGTGGAGAGGACCTGAGAATTCTCAAAAATGATGTCTGTTCTAGCTTTCCTAGCTCTTTGTATCGCTGGTTTTATGGCAGCCCAAGCAGTGAACGACGTTAGCGTCAGTTTTCCAGTATTCAACGACTCCATCGGAAACAACATAAAGCTCTTCTACGATTCATGCTTTCAGGTTGAAGGCGACTATAAGGTTATCCAGCTTACTACAAACAGGGACGGGAAAGAATACAACACCGACTGGGCCGTCTACGCGAAATCCATGCCTCTATAGGATATGTCCTCGGAGTTGGCGACCTTCACTACCCATTTTGAATTCGTCATCTCAAAAGACCCCACGAATAAGTTTGGCTCCAACCACGGCCTTGCCTTCTTCATGGCGTCAGTTGATTTCCAGCCACTGGAGCTAAGCGCCGACCAGTGGCTCGGCCTCTACAACACCTCCCTCGGATATTCGGTGAGGCAGATCGGGATAGTCGCCGTGGAGTTCGACACCTCGAAAAACTCCCATGATCCAGACGACAACCATGTCGGAATCGATGTCAGTACCGTTGTCTCCCAGGCGAACCGCTCAGTGAACAACGGGAGCTTCAAGGACGACAAAAAGTGGGATGTCTGGGTGGATTACGACGGTGCAAAGAAGCAGATTGAGGTGTTTTTAGGTCGCACAGGTTCGAAATCGGCGGCGACGATGCTGAGGTATGGCTTAGATCTGGGGAACTTTCTTCCGAAAGATGTCATGGTCAGCCTCTCTGCGGAGACAGGGATGGGGACCGAGACCCACACCCTGCTGTCATGGAACTTCTCTTGCCGAACCTCTGGAATGCCTCGGCCAGTGATATTGAAGGGATGGAGACTGAAATCCCAACGAAGAAGGGCCAAAAAAATGTAGTGGTAGCCCTTGCTACCACCGGTGACATGGCGACCGTGTGCGGGGTGGTTTGAGTGGGTGGTCGGTGGTGTTGGTGGTTTGTGACGTGGCATTGGCAGCTGTCGACGGAGGCGGAGAGCGATATGGCACTGGATGAGCAGTGCTCGTAGGGACCTTGAAGTTTTACGTACGAGGAACTGAGCGTCGCTACGAAAAGCTTTAGCGAGGAGGAAAATCTTGGTTAGGGGGGTTTTGGATCTGTGTACAGAGGGGTGCTTCACGATACAAGAGAGCTCGTGGTGGTAAAGAGGGTGTCGCAGGGATCGAAACAAGGGAAGAAAGAGTACGTGGCGGAGGTGAGCATCATCAGCCGTTTGGGGCACAGCAACCTGGTCTAGCTATTGGGGTGGTGCCAAGAGAGAGGTGAATTGCTGCTCGTCTACGAGTACATGTGCAACAGGAGTCTCAGCAGGAGGATCTTCGGAGATGGCGGTGCTTCGTTGGACTGGGGGCGCAGACACAACGTGGCGTGCGGCGTGGCAGCAACGCGGGTGTACCTGCACGAGGATTGGGACCAGTGCGTTCTACACAAGGACGTGAAGTCGAGTAATGTAATGTTGGATTCGAACTTCAACGCGAAGTTGGGGGCATTTTGGCTTAGCGCGTCTGGTGAGGCACGACATCGAGGAGGCGCATACGACCGTGGTAGCGGGGACGCGAGGGAACCTGATGCCAGAGTGCGTGGTAACATGGGGAAGACGAGCCCGGAGTCGGACGTGTTCAGTTTCGGGGCCGTTGATGCAAGAGCATCCAGATGTCACCCAAATAATATGGTCATTATTACTATTTGGAATTTGGAATGGTAGGAACATCCAATTGGCAACTGGTAACTAAAAAATAGGACTAAATTTGTAAGGAACATGCAATTGGAAAGTGGTAACTAAAATATAGGACTAAATTTTTAAGGAACATCCAATTGGCAACTCGTAATGGGACTAAATTTTTATTGACATATAAGCATTTAGAGTTACTATGTTAAGTATTAAGGAGAGGGTTAAAAATAATGTTTAATTAAAAAATATTATACAAGAGAAGAAATTATATATATATATATATATATATATATATATATATATTTTTTTTTTTTAAAAGAAAAAGATTGTTTATAGATAGGAAAATATATATATTTTTTTAAATATTTATAAATAGAAAGATAGTTGTAAAATAAAAAAGGAGAGATAATAATAAAAATTAGGGCAACTAAATATAGAAAAGTTTGTTTATTATTAGCATGAGAGATGTCTATTTATTATGTGCAAGGCACTTATTGTAATTGAGTTTAGTTGAGTAGAATTCAGGATAATTCAGAAGAAGAGAACTCCCAATAGATAGAGATAAAGGGGATAAGAGAAAAATTCTCAATAGAGAAGGAGAGAAAGGGGAGAAGAGAAGGGAGAGACTTCCTTGTGTAAATGCTATGTTATTTTGCAGACATGTTATTGTAACAAAGTGGCCATGTGTGCCAATGATGAATAAAATTTTTCTTAGTGTTTAAATTCTTATGTGAAGTTCTTGTTCATGTTAAGGAACTTGTATTGTAGGATGCAAATAAGTTTTGCAAGTAAATGCAACCAATGAACGCAAATAAGTGTGCATTCAAAATTGATGTTATCTGAGATTATCATTGTAGGTTTGTCATCACCCACATGTTGCTACATTATTTTGGTATCAGAGCCAAAATATCACTGAGGACGTGCCAAATAAATGATGGCAAAGTGGGGAAGAGGATGGCCATGAGGACCACAAATTACAGATATATCTAAAATATTGAGGGGAATTATTGCTTGACTCAAAGTAATTGAAACTTCTCAAAGATGAGGTATTCATCTGGAGGAGATTAGCAATAGTGAAGAAGAGGAGGATGGCCATGTAAAACCTCAATATGAAGAGTGAGAGGGAGAAACAAATGAACGATTGATCTGGGTGATTTTTAATCTGGATCCAAAGCTTGAGATAGAAACTCCATCATATAATGGAATCTTAAATATAGAGGAGCTCATAGACTGGATTGTCAAAATGGAGAAGATTTTGACTTTGAGTCAATTGAAGACCTAACCTCTCATGCAATTTGGATTATTCTAGAGCATATAGGTCAAACCCTTAGCATTCTCAATATTTATGCTCCTAATTATGCTTTAGGTATATATAATCTTTGGCGATGAATTACTTTATCCCTTTCCCTCAACACCTGGATTGTTAGCAATCACTTTAATACGGTTGAATATGCACATGACAAAGTTGGTATCCTTCCTATGTGTTGGACTATGGAAGAATATGAGGTTTGGTATTTTATAAAGAATAAATTAGGGCTTTCTAACCCTTATTCTTGTTTCTCTCCCTCCTCCTTCTCAAGTCATATTTCGTTCTCTTGATCTAATTAGTATCAAGGAGAAAATTGAGTGTTAAAATTTTGTAATAGAGTCATGATTTTTAACCAAAGAACATTTTCCTTTTCTCATCTATCTAGCTTGATTCCTTTCATGGAGGCTCTGCATAATGCCATCCTCTCTGACTATTCCCCCATATTTTTCCATTAAAATCTCCACCTTCCCTCCTTGTCATTTCACATATTAGTTCTTTCTAAATAACTCATTTCTTCACCATCTCACCTTTCTTTTATATATTAGGAGAATATTGAACTTGGATTCG
Source organism: Wollemia nobilis (assembly GCA_028583015.1). Classification (NCBI taxonomy): domain Eukaryota; kingdom Viridiplantae; phylum Streptophyta; class Pinopsida; order Araucariales; family Araucariaceae; genus Wollemia; species Wollemia nobilis. The sequence continues at coordinate 247,770 of JAQPPZ010009692.1, read as the reverse complement.
TGTTCTTTTGGTATTACTAGTTGGATTTAGTGGTGGTTAGATGCCATCCATAAAATGACCACTTTTCTTAGATATCTTAGCAAACATGTCTGTTTTAGGCATTGATCCAATGTTACACTCAAATAAGAATTGGCTTAGGCTTCCCAAAAACTTAAGTCTTGCCCTTCTAATCATGATCTCTAGTAGCATGTGGTACGAGTTCATCATCAACTTATGTTGGCTAAACATTATGATGCTTGGGGAGGTTAGATTAAGGCCAAAATAATCAACTTAAAATTAGAGATAAGGTCTAAGAAATATTTCTATTGTCGTAGATCCTATTACCAAAATGCTTACATCAAGACCATTCAATATGTTGGGTTCAAATTGCCACCTTGTCAAATGTTACTCGAGCCTTTTTATAACACTATAGGTAGGTCTTTGCCTCAAAAAAGCCATCATATTGGAGGGATAAAGCCCTCCAAGATTATCTTATTATGGTCCCTAAAAAACTCTTTGAAGTTTTAAGAGTTACCTACAATTGGCCATTCTGGCATAAAGATCTACTTGAGGCTCTCTCTCAAATGATCAATGATAAAGCTCACAGTCTAGACAACTTCCCATGTAAATATTTCAAATCCCTTTACCACATTGTAGACCCTAGTCTACTCTAAATTTATCAAAACGGTTTGAAAAATAGCTCTTTTAGACTAGAAATTAACAAGGACATTATCAAATTTATCCTAAAGGCTAGAGACCCTAGGTTGATCACCACCTAGAATTCGATCATATTTCTCAATGTGTCATATAAGACCATTACCCAAGCCTTAACCTTGTGTCTACACCATTTTCTTCCTACCACCATAAGACTAGAGCAAACATATTTCATCAAAAGCAGATATATATTAGATAATGTCTTGGTTATCTGGGAGGTAATGGAATGGGCCAAAAAATCTAGCCAACCAACCATTCTTTTCAAAATCGATTTTGAGAAAGACTATGAATCTATTGAGTTGTATTTCATTCTTTCCATGCTCAAATCCTAGGGTTTTTGCAATGGCTTCATCTTTATGGTCAAGATGCTTTTTGTAGATACCTTTGTTGTCCTCACTATCAATAAAACTCAATAAAAGTCTATTGGTATTTTTTACTCAATCAGACAAGGTTTCCCTATTACCCCCTCTCTCTATGTCATTATAATTAGAGGTTTCAATTATCTCTTGGCTCATCAAGTCAATTTGGGCCTAGTGAAGGGTATTTTCCTTTCCAACAGTCAATCTCACATGATCAATGAACTCTTTGTAGATGACTCTTTCCTCATATTAATTAAGGATGAAGAATCCTTCACTCAAGATATTCATTGTCTAGATACTTTTTGTCTTTCCTCTTGCTCCAAAATCTAGTGGTGAAATACTTTGTTTTTGATAGTCTACATCTCCCCTCCTATTTTGATTGAATTAGTTTAGTGGAGATGGATACAAAATGAGAATTTTTTTTGTTCTTGGGTATCCCCTTCACCTTCCATGGTTCTCCTTTGAATATTTAGAAGAAATTCACATAGAAAATTGAATACAAGCTTGCCTATTGAACCACTAAAAAGCTTTTCCTTGCTAGCAAGTTTCAAATTTACTCAAAGCTTTTGGCTATGATCCATGTGCATTACTCCTCATGTTTGGTCTCATACAAGACTTGTTATCAAAAATTGGAGAAGTTGCTCAAATTTTTTCTCTATGCAAGTTCTACGTCTAGCTTTGGTTTCCACATAGTAGCCTAGGAATTATGTTGTTTACCCAAGAAGAATGGAAAAATGGGTCTTATTGGGTGTAAAAAACCTTATGTGACAAATGGATAATCAAAGCCATCAAAGGTAAGAAAGCCTAGAAAGTGTTGGTTCAACACTACATTACCTTAAGTTCTCCCTATGGGCATAAAGTATGAAGATGTATGGATTTCCTCCCTTCTTGTTGTCGTAGTTCACATCAATATTTTAGGCTCTTTTATCATCTACAACATTTATAAGGCTTGAGAAAACATCAAACCATAGATTCATTACAAAGGCAATGATATATGAGATGGGCTTTCGATCAATTCTATGAACCTTTGGTGGTCCCCTAGCAAAACTATCCAAGGAGTTCCTTTTTCTCAATATTTTTGGATGCATGCATAAAATTTCTATAAAAGGGTAATCTCTATAGTGATCGAATTGTTTGCTCAGCTGACTATGGATTGGTATCCTTGGGATTATATCAATTTTAGTTTTAAAATTACCTTTGCTGATAAAGAATTCTTAAAGGTAATTAAAGAAGATATGTCTTATTCTCTATTTCACAATAAGATCACATTGCTCTCTTAACATCCTTGGTAGAAGGACTAGTAGTGGTAGATACATCTCCTTAATTATAATACCAGATTGGATTATGAGGCTATCACCATACTTATCCAAAGTTGACAAAATAAATGCTTGGTGAGGCCTCTTTGAACATGTGTAAAGAAGAGTTCTTCAGTTGCCCATATTTTTCAATTAGTGTAGGGAAGAGTTGAACAAAATGATCTCAAAATCCACATTAGGTTTGAAGAACTAGACGGGTGGTAGACCACTACAGCTTCACATTTCATGTGTTATATAAACTCAACTACCCTGCCCTACACCACCGATGGTCATATAAACTCCATGTGCCTAAATAGTTGGTTGAATTAACATAAGTTATATTTAGACTATACATAACAAGTCCTTTGTGACTAAAAATAGTCGAATATATTTAGATTGAGAAGTGGGTTGGAATCTTAAATTCTCAATGAAGTAAGATAAAGAGATAGAATGGAACACAACTCCATATCGCAATACCATTCTCCAATTTTTAAATAATTATTGTTTCTTTGTAATTATTGCAGTTTTACCATCACCCCTTGATGGTCGTTTATTTATTTATCATTCCTGCCACCATTGAAAATTGAGGAAGTCCAAGTTTTTTTTATTGTTTTCATCCTTTAACGACGAACTTCATCCAATTTTTTTGGAAGTTTAAGTTCTGTATTATTGGGTGACTAAAACTTTATTTAGGAGAAAAATGGGTCAAGAGATGATACGTAAAAAAAATGTAATCAAAGAATTGCCTATAGTAAAAGAATTTGTAAATTTTTGTTTGTGAAATCAATTTGTAAAACAAAGAAAAATTTCAACCCTAAAACTTGAATATGGTCATCCACAAATCTTGGTGGTTGGCCTTTTTTCTTCATTACCATCAAGAATTTAAGATTATCTATTTACCACTTCACCAATACTTACAATTATTTTAATAAAATTATAAAGCAGAGATTGCATACTATGCGACCATCTATTTTTATTTGAGATCAATACTATCTATGACAATTTCATTATGTTTGAAATAAATACTATGCTTATGTTGGAATAATAAGTTTGATTCCAGAATTAGTTAGAATGTTATAAAATAGATTTTTCTAGAAATCATTTTTTTTATAAAATCCATAATGATCAAGAAATTCTCTAAATTATTCTAAAATTCTAGATAGTTTTTCGTTGTCGAGTTGTCTAGTTTATTTTTTAGTTTTCTAGATTATTCTTCAAGTCTAGGTAATATGTCCTAAATGGACCCTCTAAGTGAAAATCTAGTCAACAACCTTGAAGATTGTCTATTTGCTCACATATTACCCATGTCCCATAATGCAAGGCTAGTTAAGTATACAAAGGGTTGAAAATAATATTGAGATATATACCTTCTCCAATCCCCTAAATAATTCTATTGGGAACCCTCTACCATCCTCCCAAATCTACATTATTGTATGAAAGAGGTCAACATCTACTGAGATTTCTCTAAGGAAAAATAGAACAACAAAAGTTTGAGCCAAATCATCAAGGTTATGCATAGTGGCAAATATTGGGATTTCCAAAATTATAAATTGGTGAATATGAGGACCCTCGACGTCGGCCCATTTGCTTAAAATTTTTATAACCAATTTTTTCTTAGGGCCAATTCACCATAATATATCCAAACATAGGCATATTTATATTTGTTGGAAAGCTCTTTTTGAGTTTGATCTAATGGTGGTAATTTTATGAAGTTATAAGGTGATTTAGTAGGTCAAAATGTATCCCAAATATGACCTTACTTTTCAAAACTTCAAATACCCCCAAATTTTGGTGTGAAGATGATTGATTTGATTTTCTTAGTATTCACCTTGATTTTGATTAGGATTTGCCATTTTTTACTAGTACATTTCAGGTCCAACCCCTTATGCATAACCTTGTAAATCATCACTATATTCAATAAATTCAACTAGAAAAGAGAAATAGAGGGGTTTACATCACTTAAGTGTAGGAGCTATAGTTTATAGCCTAGTTATGATCCATTGATAAATTCCTCCATCATACACATTGTGTATCAAGTCAATATGTTGATGGCTTTTGAAGCCTTAATATTAATATAAAACTCACAAGATAGTTATCACAGGATCAAATATATGATAGCCACAATATAGTAAGATAACTACTATTATATGAATGGAATAATATGATAACTAATATGTATATCAAGGCTAATATTATATCAACTAACATCCAATAATTAGAAGAAATATGAACGTAATAGCCTGACTCATACATGTACAAAACATGTAGCACAACTTACAATATTATTTTCTCAAAAGTATGCAGATTTTATTACTCCTCTTTATCTTACAAATATGTCATAAAACTTTGTTGCAATAACTATAACTCTGCTCACTCTTCTCAGCATGTAGACAATATAGGTAATTTATTAATATATTGGCATTGTAGGATAACTCTTTGGTTACTTGAATCTTCCTTTCCTTATGCCAAATATCATGAATCTTGGCTTCTCTACTTGACACTTGCATACACATGACTCTATCTTGTATGCACACTTGGACATGACTCTTCAAATAGCACTCCTTAATCTAGTAACACTTGTGCACACTTACATACAAGATACTTGTCCACATATACATACCTAAAACTTACACACTTGCTCACATGACACTTGTGCACTTTATATACATTGTTACATTCCATAAAATATTTACTCATTATAATATAAGACTTAACCCTAGTCTAATATTTACAAGGTGTAACTACAAGATATAAATTTATATATAATCAATGTTAATGATGCTATATAGTAGTGAATTATCAATGAATGTATATAGTCTAGAGGTACTAAATACTTTCTCAATATAACAAGGAAAGTACACATGTAAGTCATTAGATAAACCTACGTAGGACATACAATAAATGCAACATTGGTACTAGTCATTATACCATGAAGGTAACATGGGGATACATTAGCATGTACCAAATAATATAATGTTCTCTAATATGTGTGAATTATTGAAGGTATTTTTATATTCAAGTATTAGTAGTGATTAATGGTTATCATAGGTAGAATTTTTAGGATGTACCAAGGGATTATTGATGATTGGGCTACTAGTTCTAGATAGAGGATCAACTAGATCAAGAAATGAAGCAAATGGATAAGTAGATGAATAGGATTTGATAATTTTAACATATCCCTCAACTCCTTTACCAAATGTAGAGAGTGGAAAACCACAACTATTTTTATAGAGATAAATGAAAGGAAATCCTACAAATACATACAATTGCAAACTTGTTGATCCTTTACAAAGCTAAGACTACTATTTATAGATTTACAAGGAAGGATTTTCCCTCCAAAACTCATGTAAATATTTCTAGGTGGTTGTCATTTTAGATACTAAGTCATGTCTTATCTAATTATTTATCCCTTTAGTATCCTTTGGATTTAAAGATATGAATATCACTTGATCATGTTCCTTAGATGAGTAGCTATCACCTTAATTTTCATCTATCCATTTTCTAGGGATTCTCATCACTTGGGTGCAAAAAATAGCTTCAATTTAATGTTTTGGATCTTTGAGTTACTTTTTTTGTGGCTCCATGCTACTATTGTCCTTTCTTAGAGATACAAAATATATTTTTTAGGAAGGACAATTTTATTTGAAGAATGTGTACTTTATTGATTTATCTTTTGGGATACCAACATTATCTTCTTCAGGAGTTTTTCTTCATATTTTGAGACCACTTATCCTTAAATAACTCAAGAACTTTCAACATTCAAATATTCCTTGCTCATGAGATATAGCCTCTGATGATCAAAAAATTTTATTGGGCCTTTCTTCATGTGCCTGTTTGTAACACAAAATTTCACTTTCAAAAGGTATAGTGATTTATCACTATAGTTCTAGTAGATCTTAAGGGATATTTAGCCTACTAAATATAAGGAACCCAAAAATTGGTGTCTTAGTTCATTGGACACAGAGTCATACAAATTTCTCTTAAAAGTGAAATTTCTAGAAGACAAGCCACAACTTTAAAATTTTGTAGGTGGTCAGGATTTTAATGGGTGGGTCAAATTTCCTTTCTGAGCATCATGGAGATGCATGAATTTCTAGCTATTTTTATTATTTCTTCTAACTGTAAGCTTTTAGCATGAGAGATTTTAATCGCTCTTATTTGATTCTATTTTCTTTGATAAGCTTAAAAATCCTTTGATTTATGTGGCCATTTTTAATGCCTCTTGGTGCACTTCCTAGGCATTTAGTTCCACCTACCAATTTTATATGTTGTCATAACTTTGTTAGCTTTGTTCATAATAGTTGTTTATTTACAATGCAAAATTTTGACATGTTCTTTGCATTGATGACTTTTCATATATTCTCCGCATCAAAATATACAATGTCTGGACCATATTGATCCAAAATTTTTCCTTCCTCACATGCTCATTTTTTAAATATGTGATTTACTGCTTTTCAAGGTTCCCAGGTAGTTTTCCTTAGTGAGGGATGTGTTCCTTAACTTATGTAGGGAATTTCATTGGGGATTCTCATTGATAGCTAATTAACCCTTATTTACCATTCCATTGCTTCCTTTAAGCATCCCATGAGGTCTTCAACCATGTGTTTATTTTATTTATCTATTAGTTATTTATCATATACTATCATGGCTTCCAACCAATCACTTGGCTTGTTGATCATCAAGTTGGTCAATTTACTAGATACTAAGCCTATTGGTCCTAGAATAGGTATGGTTATTTGTGAGTTTCCTCTAGAAATAAGTTGCATGTTATGAGTTTTTGGAGAAAAAGAATAACAAATAGGGAGGTCCTTCATGTTATTATTCTGGATGGGAGGGTCTTAGTGGACAATGCTTACCAGCTCTCTATGAGGGTGTGGATATTAATACTCTCAGTTGGGTTTGATCAGGGGTGTGCTACCATTCATTACTGGTCTAGACTTATATTTATTTTACCTTCTCTTCACACCCTTCCATTATAAAGGCAAAAAATTGGTCCCAACTTACAATAGAGTGTAAATATAGGGAGTCAAATATTTGTTGAGCCTCATATTTTAATGAGGCCACCAACAACCTGAGGGCCACATATTACTTTATGACATGGTGGATTTAATAGATGAAGATAATTTCTTTTAGGTTCTCTAATGGGGTTGATAGTCCTTCACCAGTGTATTTTGGAAAGATGCCCAATAGTGATTCTAGGAGATTTATCCAAATAGTTGGTGGTTCTAGAGGTCGCAATGAGCTTTTGTCATCCCAAATAAGGGATGATTTAAATGATATGGCATTCATGCTTAGATATTTTGGATCTTTTATATTGTTGTGGAGTTTTCAGGTGAATATGATTTCTTGCTTTTAGAAAGGAGATAGACAAATATCTTCATTGGAATATTGGTCTAGTACCTTCAACATTAACTTCTTTTGGTATTTATTTTTATGCAGAGTCACCAGGTGAGAAAAGAGGTACTTCAGCAAGCTAAAATATACTATGACCCTCACCAAGTCTCAACCCTATTCCTTATCATTATTTTAGGACCAGTGATGTGTCACTAGGGTCCCACCAGGTGTACCATTAAACTATTGTTATATTTGATTGTCCCCATCTAGAACAATCACACCTTGCATTGGAGTGACATAATGGGACATAACCGATAGCAAAAGTTTTGGATTAATTAGAGTCCTTCATTTTTTTTATAAGGTTGGTTACTTGTTAAGATGTGATCTTCAAGTCACTAGTTACTCTATAGAGGAAAAGGGTGTGACAAATAAAAAAAATCAATAAATAAAAGAAAAAAGGAGCAATTCTCCAAGAGATCTACTAAAATCTTCAAGTAAAAATAGGCCTAAATGCTATGTGCCAATAATAAACACTTCCTCTTCTCAAAATAATGAAGTGGAATCAAAGTCTACCACTTATACACATATATGAGCATGTGGGTCTTGTAGGAGAGCCAATCTATTAAGTGACTCAATTTGAAAATAGATGGAGGCCCCTCATACATACATAAACTTAGTAAGATCTAATATTTAGGCAAAATATCATAAACACATACACATACACAATAATGGATATGCATGCAAAGACCAAAAAATAGACATAGGTTTCCATGTATATATATAGTGCAATAAAACTCTTACAAAGGTTGTGCCAAAATTAGGGGTTCAAGATTACCTGCAAGTTGCTCAAGAACCATAATTATTTTTATAAAGAGAAATGATAGTAAAGCCTACAATTATAAACTTGTCAGTATTTTATAAAGTTAAGACTACTCCTATTTATAGATTTACAAGGAAGAATTTTCCCTTCAAAACACATGCAAGGATTTATTTATGGTTGTCATTTCAAATACTATGTCATGTCTTATTTGGTGGTTTGTTCCTTTAGGATTCTTTGGATTTGAAGGTATGAATATCAGTTTATCCTGGCCCTTGGATGAATAACTATCATCTAAATTTTCATATACCCAATTTTTAAGGATTCCCATATCCTAGGTGTAGAATATTGCTTTAACTTAATATTTTGCATCTTCGAGTTGCTTTTGTTGTGGCTTCATCCTACTATTATCCTTTTCAAAGATAAAAAATATTTTGCAGGAAGGATAATCTTCCTTGAAGAATGTGCACATTATTGATTTAACTTTTGGGGTATCAATGTTATATTCTTCAAGAGTTTTCATCTTTTGAGACTGCTTATCCTCAGATCTTCAAGACTTTTTGCCGTTAGTTCTTTTGTTAGTAATTTTTCTCTTACCTCCTATCTATTACTCAGAAAATTTTGACCTTCACATATTCCTTACTCATGATATTTGACCTCCAATGATCAAGATTTTTTAATTGAACCTTTCTTCATGTGCCTTTCTATGACTCAAACTCCCACTTTTGAAAGGTGTAATCATTTATCACTACAATACCACACTCACTTTTAGTCAAAAAAAGATGTATAAAATGCTTTAATGACCAAGTTAAATATATAAGAAAATAAAATGTAGATTTATGTGACTTTTGTAGATGAAAGAAAACAAAGGATAGGTATCTCATACAAATTGTATATGGTTATTATTAGAGCTTTACATACAAATCTTAGATTGAATGGTGTACATAAGAATGGTGAGCATATTTCCACATCAGTAATATTATGGAAAAAAGAAAAATAAATATAATAGGTTAATGTAATAATTTTCTATATAGAAGGTAATGTTTCCACCCCTAATATCATGCTTCCTATATAAGAATTTAACAATGCATGTATATGGCTTGAGCGATACATGCTTATCGAGTGTTTAGTAGGGTGTATACCCAATGACACCCTCATTCATCAATGGATTTATAATATATGGCATCCCCATGGTATTAAAGCAAATTATATACAAAACCTTACTAAGGGGTTTTTCTATTTTTGGTTATTGATCCTTAGCATGCCATGGTTGTCCAACTAGAGACCCTTGGTATATTAGGGATACCCTTTTGATTATTCAACCTTGGCACCATAATTGTATTGTCTCTATGGATATCCCCTTGAAAGTGTTAGTGTGAGTAAAATTCCTTGGTCTCCATCTTCTATTGTGACCATTTTTGCAACTGGTTGCCCTAGTGGAAAATTCATTTGCATGGAGTAGCAAAAATTCTATGTCATCCACCCCCACACATATTTGTATTTTGAGGTTGACCTCTTTAAGGACATCAAAGAATTTATTGACATCCAATTTGAGGACACCCATTTCCAGCAAAGGGTAGTTTATATTAACCTTCTAAACACATGTTATATATGCTAGTCAACAACTCATAAAATGAAAGATTATCCCCTCATGGAAGATCGTTTTAAATCCATGTCTCCTCCAATGGCTATCCTACACCTACAATAAGACCAGTAGATGATGATGGGTTAGAAGCATGGATAATAGTATAAAAAAATTAAAAAAATGCTTGTCTCTTTGACCTTGCAATATTTTCATGCAAATCCTCACCTCCCACTACTTTAGTTATACTTTTCTTGTCTTCCCACCATACCTGCCACTCATAGTTCCATATTTGTAGCTATAATACCAAACCCTTCCAATATCATGTTAAAAAACCTTACTAGTTTTCCACCATCTACCATCACCCCCTCTTTAATCTCATTTCCCTGCTTGCTCTCAATACCTCTAAGTAGCTTGCTCGGGGCAACTCGTAACTCTTGGAGCCCTATTATAGAGTGCTTGGGAGCTCCATTGAAAAAAAGAATGTAAGAAAACTTCATATATGAGAATCATTAGTGTATTATCTCAAATATGTTTGCTTCTCTCATGGAATTTGAGGATACTAAGGAAGTAGAGGGTCTTATGCTCCTTGAGAATTCCTCACGAGGTACCTTTCATGGAATGTTCATGTTCTAACATAGGGTTATGCATAAGGGGTAATACCAAAAAATTATTTATAAAAATTTGGTGAATCTTAATGCAAATCAAGGTGAATCGTGTCTAAACTAGGTGGCAAATTTTTCAAAATTTTGCAGAAAAATTATCAAATTTTGGCAAAATTTTAATTTTTTCGTAAAAACTATAAAAATTTGGTGACTGCCAGAGCACGCCTAGTAGTGTACAACTGATAGAGTGTGACTGACAGAGCATAACTGGCAGAGTGCAATTGATAGAGTGTCACTAGAAAAGTGTGATTGGAAAAGAGTGACTGATAGATGATGACTAGAAAAAAGTGACTGGCAGAGGGTGACTAGCAGACAATGATTAGTAGAGGGTGACTAGTAGAGGGTGACTGACAAAGAGTGATTGGTAGAGGGTGACCTTTATTGACAACTGATAGAACATGATTGGTAGAGTGTGACTAGAAGAGGGTGACCTCTACTGGCATCAATAAGATGCTACCATGTGTCCTCTCCTCTATCATATTTCATGTATCCACAAACTTCAGCCATGTAGACTTCTATAAATAGGAATGCAGGCTCATTTTTTGCCCTTATTTTCCAATGTAGATTTTTTCAAAGCTTTTATCGAAGCATTTTCCAATGTTTTTTCTAGATATTTTTTCATAGTTTTTTTAGAGCATGTTTAAAGATTTTTTAGAGTATTTTTAGAGCATTTTAGAGCATTTTTCAGATAATTTTTAGAGCTTTTTCAGAGTATTTTTAGATCATTTTCAATGTAGAAATGGCTAGCTCTTCCTCTCCTATGCTTGTGAAAGTGTCATTCAAGAACAACTTTTACCCCAATATTTTAAATATTTTTGGCACACTTGGAAGAGATTCACAATGGGTTTACACCTCTAGAGTCGTAGGAGTGATCAAGATGCCATAGTTCAACACCAATGTCTCCTTGATGCAAAGGATAGTTAGTTCCTACGACCATGATGAGTCCACTGTTCACATCAAAGTGGATAATAGGGATATTATTTTTTCTATGAAACCCTTAGATGTGCAATGACTAATAGGGCTCCCATTTATGGATGGTCACCTAGTGAGAAACCAATATACCTTGAGCAAAGATGACAAATGACTATTGGAGACCACCTATGATGTCCATTCCGATAATTTGAAAGGTATATTTTTAAAATTTAGTTTTTATTTTTCTACATTTTTTAGGTATTGTAGTTTCCATTTTCTAATAATGTTCTCCATTTTGTAATTTCTGTTTTCTAATAATGTTCTCCCTTTTTTTTAGTTAATTCTACTAAAAAAATGGGCTTAAACATTTCCAATATTGGAGATAAATTTCTTCATGCTTGCATTGAATTTTTCCAGGCAAGACTTATTTTGTAGGGATGACCTACAAATATCTCATTTTGGGCATTGGCTTATTTGGTTCAATGTATTGCTAGCATCATATTTGATTGGTCCATGCACATTTTGAACTATGTTAAACATGATCTTCTGAACGCCCAAAAATACAATCTTCTTATGTAGTAACAACCAACAATTTTATTATTTCTCTTTTTAATGAAGCATATTACAATATTCAAAATGGCCCTCCTCCAACTGCATTGCACCCAAGCTTGATGGCTATTGGTATGATGGAGGAAGAAATACAGGTAAAATTATTTTTTAAAAAATCTATGTTTTCTTTCTTTCCAATCAATATTTTTATTTTCTAATTTTCTTTTGAAAGCAGAAAAAAAATAGCTCCATCTTCTAGTAAAAATGATGTCACCTTTAGGATGCATGAAGCCACTGTATATTCTGACATGTAGTCATAATCATCACTAGTAAGTACCTCAAGAACCATGAAACGTTCGAGGTCTCCTATTGAGCAACATACACCTATGACTCCTTTTATTTCTAGACATGTTATAATTGATGTTGAAGAAGTAACCTTCAACTCACAAGGTAACCTTATTATTCGAAACTACTATTTTAAATGATGTATTTTAATGATTTTAAATTATATTTAGTTTAAGGAAATATTTTATATGTTTTCAGAGTAAGGGCAAGTGGATGCATCATCAACGGGTGTAAATTTTGAGTCTGGTATGTTTGGTTAAATTAAATATCTTTTTATGGCATTGTTTTTTACACTAGTTTTAATTGATATTTTCATGTAAAATTTTGCAAATGCACTAGTTACATTCAAAAGACTAAAAAAAATATGCCTCCACCATCTCCACACTCGCAAATGCACCCACAACAAGTGCCACAACAAGTCCATCCATAGTAGGTAGCACCAATGGTGAGGAACCAATCTTGCATGCATGGGAAATAATTCCTCACACCACCACCTCCGGGAGCAAGCAAAAGTCTTTCCAAGACACACACTTTGTCTAACATTTCTTACTTCCCAATATTTTCCCTTGGGAATTTCTCAAATGTGTAGAGCACATCTCAAATACCCTCTGGGAATCTCGATGATGATTTTATTTATCAGGATACCAATCCTAAAACTTTACCTTTCAAGGCAAGTGATGTGCTTCAGGGTCCATAGAGCCATCATGAAGCAGAAGAGACTATTGAGGCAGATGTCGCCAGAGTTTCCTCATCCCCCCATCAAGTCACCACCCATCATCCTCTGAACGATGATGATAAAGTTAATTTTTTAGAAAATATTTTATTAGCTAATAGATGTAAAGCTATAGTTAATGATAGTCTACTTTCAGATATTGATAGTTTAAAATATTGGGAATATCGAGCCAAGGTTTTGATAAAAGAAATAAATGCTTGATATAAGAATTTTTCAAAAATAAAGGAGTTATTTTCAAAGGTGGAGAATGAGCCACAAAATCTTGATGCTTTGTTACATAAAGCTGAATCTAGCACCATGTAGGCCGAGTCTATATACAATGATGAAATTTTGAAAATTATGTTGAATCGATTAGAAAACCTCAATGTCGAGGCCCAAGCATATTTCAATGAATGGACAATAGATAAGAAAAAAGTAGCAATTACAAAAATTGTAAGACTTACCATTGATGTAAGTTTTACATATAACTAAAAATCATTTTTTTCTTAAATATATTTTGTTTATAAATATTAACCTTTTTCTCTTCTATTTTGTAGTCTAATTTTGAACACTTAAAGGTGCAAGTCAGCGCCATGAAAACGTTGATTAAGACTACAAGAACTAGTGTGATTAATGTTATGGAAGTGAAGAAAATATTACAATCCACTGTTAGAGAAAATAATTGGTTGAAGAAGTTTATCAAAGATAAGGGCTTGGATGTGGAGGTTGTATTAAAACAAAATGAGAAAGAACTTAATGCACCTTTTAGAGAAGATCCTACGAAGGAAGAAGGTTCATTGCTAGCGGGGTTGAACACTACAGTTGAAAGTCTGGTAAGAGTTGGTGCATTGCAAGCAAAGGATATTGAGGAAGATCCAGCTGAACCTTCAGGCACCATGGAGAAAGAAAACTAGTTGACTATTGTTTTTTTTTTGAGGAGAAACCAAACATGTTGTATAATTTTTTTGTAAATTGTAAAAGAATGCTTTCAAATCAATAAAAGAGACAATTTCCAAAAAAATTGTATTATCTTTTTGAAATTTTGTTTTAAATATTGTGATGTTTTGATTAGTTATGTGGATGCAATAAATAATTTTGAATTATGAATGAATTGCTAGGAAAAATGTACATAGCCAAAATGTTCTTTTATGTTTTATAAAATCATTTGAAATGACTGAAATGCAACACATATATTTACTTTACCATAAATGGTTTATAAAATATAAATCTAATAAATAATTTGAATATCATAGACTAATAATCCAATAACAAGGCTTAAATAACATGATATACAAAATATCCAATAACACGTCTATGATATAAAAAAATAATCTAGTGATCCATAATCAACATATATGTAATCAAATAATCCAATTTCATCAACATATACATAATCAATTAATAGGGCTATGATATACATAATATCCAATAGCACATCTAATCTCATATTATATGATATCAAAAAATACATGTCTCAAATTATAATCAAATCTCAATATTCTATAGAAAATTGATAACATAATATGTGAAATCTATTCAAATGAAAGCATCCATTGATTATAATGCTGGAAGCTAGAACAAACACTTTTCAGATTGTACAAAATCTTTTGTACTCATACCCAAAATTTTTGTCACCACAGTCTGATCAATGTTACCATTATCCTCATCATCATGAGTATTCGTGACACCTCTTCTCTCTACCAGAGATTTCCAATATGCCAAAGCTCTTTCATAAGGATACTTCTCCACCTCATAGGTCGACACATATACTCTCAAACAATTTTCCAAATTTTTGTCCAACCTATTTCGAACTTTAGATTTTACATATGATAATGCACTAAATACCCTTTCATCTTCCATTGATCCTAAAATCATCATTTGACATAATTCATATAAAAGAAAATATTCACTCATAGTATGTTGTAAGATACTACTAGGATGTAATATTTTCCACAAACGTGAAATAGAACCTGTTTCATGATGGTTAGTCAATTGTGAAACTTGAGCAGACATTGTCATTCCAAAATAGTTTGATTATTTTATCAAAAGATCTTTGTTGAGAATACCATTGATTTCAATACCATTGACTTCCACATGTTTAGTGAAATGGTTAGCAAGAGTGCCCATGTATTTGAGAAACAAACCATTTATAGTTTGGTATTCATTACAAGGATCCCAAAACATCGGGTTAACCACACCCATAGCCTCAAGCAATTCATCTCTTTGAAAATGGTCTCTTATTTCTTTTGTCAATGATTCTGCTATTTTTTTAGTTTAATTTTTGTATCATGTACAACTACATCAAATATGTTGTATGTTACGGGTATTTGTTCAACTTCATTTGTAGCTATATCCATTCGCTGACCAAAATAATATAAAGGTATTTCCTTTCCATGGACATTAATACATAGATGATCATTTATGTTGAACTTCAAAAAGTTCTGAGGATCATTGACTTTTGTTAATGCTCTCCAACTCTCAAACATGGGATCCATAAAACTTTCACCAGACGCGTACATCATATCAATATGCATACAAATTTGTTTTCTCACCCTGATGAAATCCACAATATAAATCGATCTTTGTTGTGCAAGTTTAATCAAAGTATTCATTTCTTCCAACATTGGAAGAATACCACACAATGTGAGAAGTGTTTCAAAGTCACTCATTCAAAATAAAAAATATTTAGCCTTATCAACTACCCTATGATTTGCATACATAAACCCTACCAAGGATTGATATTATTTGAAAACTCTATATGCCAGTTGATACAATGAAATCCACCTAGTATCTACATCTTTTAACAGTTTTTTACCTTCAGTAACTCCTAGTGCAAACTATTGAAACTCTAAAAATATTTTTGGACTACGTAAAAAATAATCATGAATTTCACGGACAAGCTCTTCCACTCTTGCTATATTTTTAAATGTATCCATAATTTTGTATGCAAGATTCATTCTATGAGCCATGCAATGAATATGGATCAAATATGGGGTAATAGATGTTTGTAGTCGAACACAAAGACCATTCCTATGTCCTTGCATTGTAGCAACACCATCAACTTTGACACATATTAACTTAGTGGCTATTTCTATATCATTCATTCATGCTATTTCCTTTAAACTAGTTACAACAACATTGTAAAGGTTTTTGCATTGCAATTTTCCACCATCTTACGTACTCCATGTAAATGAGGTTGCCTTAAATGATTTTCCAATGTGTAAACATGCATGCAAATCCAATATGTGTTGTCAACAATAGTCACCTCATCAATTGAAAGTGAAATGAATTTGGCTTTTTTTACTTTCTCTTTGAGGTCATCTTGCTCAACCAATGAGAGACATTTTACAATTTTCCAACCACTTCGATCTGACCAATGGGCACTGGGAAGGTTCTGCACATCAGCTAGTTGAAATAGATATTTATAATCAATGAAATCAGACATAGGTCTACCCTTTTTAAGAATAGTGTATACAACAACAAACTGCAAACTTTTTGAAGCTAAAGTGAACTTATTCATTTTTTGAAATTGGGCTTGAATCGTTGCACCTTTCTCAACCAAAGTTTGCTTTTGTTTTATTTCTTTATCATATTCTTGTGCATATCTGATATGTGCACATTCTGATGCATCCTTCCACCTATAATTTTTTGATATTGTTCCATCACTTTCTTTTGTTTTTATATAAACTTTTCCACAATGTTTTTCTACTGTATCTTTCTTAACTTGCAATCTATGATCCCTCCCATGTTTCCAACTACAAATTACGCATCTCAATTCTTTTATTTCTTCACTACTATTCTCTGGCTGCATTGGCTCAATAAATAGAAATTTTGATACCCAATCAGGCTGAAATGATCTATTAATTGTCCACCTAGATAACCTGGCACGTTTAGATTTCTTAGAAGAAGATTCTCCAAAAGTAGGGATTGTATGAGAACTATTATTTTCTTTTCCATTTGGCGTGTTAGTTTTAGGAATCTCTTCATGTTGTTGTTGCATTTCATTAAGAAAATTTTCATCTATGGACATTTCATTATCGGGGATATGTGGAAGTGGAGGCATACTAGGGTCAATAGTGTTTTCTACAAAGAAATTTTTTCCATATCATTTTTTCATTTAAAAACATACATTCTGTTAAAAAATATAGATAAACATTGGACAAAGCCATCAACCAAAAAGCACCCTTCTTAATGAATAAATATATTATATATAAAATTAACAATGTACAAAAATTAACTGGTTAGTAACTAAAAGGTGTTCGTACCTTGAATTTGTGTAGATGTTGATGGTTGACTGGATTTCAAAATATTATGAAAGTATTTGAGGATACTCCTTTTATTGAAAGACTAGCCTCCCTTCTTTCCATTGCTAGTAGGTGATATTTTACTTGTATAAATGAAAGAGGAACATGAACATCATTTAAAAAATGAAAATAACTGGTAAAAGAGAACTATTATTCAAGACAACATGATGTCTGATGATAATTTTGGATGTCTATAGCAAATATGAATGGAAGAAAGAAAGTAGGCTTGATATTGGTACCCAAATAATAGGAAAACCTCCTTATTGAGTGTCCATGAACAAGATGTTTAAAAAAGGAAAATTAATGGTAAAATAAAATTATCGGTAAATGGCTATCATTGTATGTTAGTCGCTCTCTATCATAAATATTGGACGTCACCTTGTGTCAATCATGTTGTATTAGTTTCCTTGTGTCAGTTACCTTTTTCCAGTCTCCTTGTTCTAGTTTTCTTGTGGCAGTTGTCTTGTGGCAGTCACCTTTTGCCAATCATCTTCTAGAAGTCACCTTCTGTCAGTCACCTTATGTCATTTGCCTTATGATACACTATGTTTGTCATCCTTTATATTTTGTACACTCTCTTTGTTCTACTTTCTTTCACTTATTGCTTATTGTCTCTCGTCTACTTTGTATCACTCGCTATTAGAGAAAATTAATGTTTTAAATGTATGAGTGTCGCTCTCATGTTAGCTATATATAATGGGGTATAAGAGGTAAATTTGGTGGGATAAATATATTTTTTTTATAATTTGAAGGCAAAAATTAGGTGGGAAAGCTATGTGAAATAGGGACTAATAAGTATGATAGCGAGGTGAATTGACCCTAAAAAATTTGATCCCAAAAATTTTGGGCGAATGGACCGACTTCTAGGGTCCCCAAATTCACCAAATTTCAATTTTGAAAATCCTAATATTCACCCTATTTACAAATATTCGTTGTTGTGCATAACCTTGGTCTAACATACCTAATTAGAAAATACTCGGTCCACTAGAGTCTTTTGTATATATTCTTCAATATTTGGTGTTATTGACATGTTCTACCTATAAGAATCCAAAGTAACAAACTTTATTCTACATATTTCTTATTATTTTACTAACCTCGAAGCTAATTTTACTCTACCTCTCATATTCCTGGAAGAGGAGCAATTATTTTTGTGTCAGATACCTATCACTCCCAATCTATGACTTGGGGAGTGGATCCAACTTGTCATATAGTTTTGATTATTCTAGAGCTTATGGGTCAACCCATTTGAATACTTAATATCTATGCTCCTAATAATTCTTTCAGTAGATGTGATTTCTAGCTAAATATTGCTTTATCCCTTCCCCCACAACCCAAATTGAAAGATATGACTTTAATATGGTAGAATATGCACATGATAAAGTTGGGATCCTTCCTATGCATTGAGTTATGGGAGAACATGAGCCTTGGTATTTTATAAAGAATAAATTGAATCTTTTTTACCCTAATTATTATTTCACCCCTTGCTCATTCTTTAGTTTTACTTGGTCATCATAGTCTAATTAGCAATAGGAAGAAAATCGAGTGCTGAAATTCCTTAACAAAGCTATGATTTTTGAATAAAAATCCTTTTCCTTTTCTTGTTTGTCTAGCTTGAATTATTTCATGGAGACTCTCTTGATCATTCCCCCATCTTTTTTTCCATACAAATCTCCACCTCCCCTTCTTGCCTGTTCACCTCTTAGTTATTTTTTATTTATATCCTTTCTTTGCCATCCTACCTTTCTTTTATAAATTAGAAGGATATAAAAATTGGTTCCTCATACTTTTGGTACCACTATCTAGATTGAATGGTGGTCAAATACCATCCACAAAATAACCATCTTTCTCATATCTCTTGGCAAACATGTCAATTTCAAGCATCAGTCCAACACTACTCTTAAATAAAAATTGTTTTAGGCTTCCTAACAACATGAATCTTTTCCTTTTAATCATGATATCCAATAGCATGTGGTGTGAGTTTATCACCAATGTATTCTAGCTAAATAGTATGATGCAAAGGGATATTAGATTAAGGATATAATGCATTCGTTCAAAATTGGAAACAGGGTCACTAATAAATTTTCCATCATCTTAGGTCTTTGATGAGGATTCAAGATTATCATAAAATTTACCTATGATTTTCATGTATCAAACATGAATTTATATACCATATAAAATCTGATCGATGCATATAATCCTAACAAAGAGATATACTAACAAATTATAGATAAGGCTAACAAAATTTTCAAAGGCCTAACAATCAGCTTTTCAGGTCTGACAAATCAAATCAAAAGATAAGGATTGCAAGCATTTCACAAAACTCTTGATAATTTTTAAATTAAAATCCCTAATTAATTTAATAATCCTTAATACTCCTCTCAACCATAGAAGCATTGGACTCTAATGTGTAAAAATGTGGAGTAGAAAGATCAGAATAATACAAAAAATTAAAGACCAATGAGTTGAAATTTATCATTGGAGGTGCTAGAATAGGTCTTCATAAAATACAAAAGTTGTGCCACCACTAAGTCAGGATCAAAAAAGGCTTTCTAATGACTATAAATATTGCTACTGTTGAATATTGAGAAGCAAAAGAGAAGAGGGATATGAATCCCTTTTACAAATTATCAAGGAATATTTGTAGAAAATATTCCATCAAAGATATATATATAATTAGCTTTCCCATGTACATTAAACTTAAATGAACAAAGCTCGCATAGAATATGTGATAATGTTCTTGGATAACTTATCAAATAACTACATGGTTTGATGACATAGAGAATTGGGAGAGCTAGCTATCAAAAGATGTTTGTTTTAAAATGTGATACGTGTTGTTGTTTGTAAAGTATATATGGGCATTATTTTTTATGAAACGATGCATATTAAACCATTAAAAATGATTATTGCATGTCTAAAGTAGGGTTTCATGGTATATCATGCTACAAAAATCCTAACGACAGATGGTGCTTTTTGGAAGTGCACCAGGCCATGTAAAGGTTGGAACTTTAATCACAAACTAGTATAATACATAGGACAGTTTGTGGAAGAACCACACAAAAAAATATTATGCATGGCACGAGGATTCTGTAATAGGTTGTAATGCATCAAAGTGTGGGGCCGATGTTGTCCAAGAATACCATGACATGGGGGCTTAGCTGAGAATGCACTAGTAGGAAAAATGCATCTGCAATGATGGAATTGTTTTTTGGTAGTGGTATATGCTCTAGAGGGGTCTAAAATGTGGTCAAAAAATTATTAATTATGTTAGGGTTTTACCAACAAAGATGACAAGCTCAACCCTAGATTTCTGTAAATAATGATAGCCTTAAAACTAGCTCACAAGAACAAGGTAGAATCTCCATCTCTGGCTACTTCTTGCACACAAATATATGAGGGCCACTTTTTGAGCCTTCAAGACTTCATTCTAGCTAATTATTTTTGTCACTAGGGAGGTATGGAAGCATCGAGAAATATGATTGCAAGGGGAATACTATGGGGGTAGTGCAAGCATTGAGGGGCACCAGTGGGGCATGTTGAGATGGTATGCAATAGATATATGTTGTGAGGTCACACAAAATCAAAGGGCCACAATAGAAAACAATGATAGGGGTGAGATTCCAAGCCATTGTATCTTTCATCGGAGAATAAGTGGTTGTGGGAGTGATGATGCAGGTAAAGAGAGATTGGATGGAAGATAGTGGGTAAAAGATGCAACTAAGATGGTTTGAGCCAAGAAAAAATCTCAACATCAAGGACAGATTGAATGATGACATTCATAGATTCCACAACAGAGCTTTCATCGTCATGAGGCAACATTGCATGAGAAATGTCCACGTTAGGAGACAACAAATTTTTATCTTTTGTTGAATCTTCAAGAACAATAATATTTTTAGGTATAACATTAAGATATGATAAAGCATGTGCAACAACAATAGAATGAAGTTCTTCGACTTCATACTCTTCATTAATTTCTTCAAGTCTTTTTATTTTTCAGTAGCAACATCGTATAAAAGAAAAATAATGGGCTCCATGCCCATGAATCCTAGTTCAAATTCAGGTGTTGTCAACACATCAAATTTATCTTTTTTATATAAATTTTCTTTTTCTTCAACTACAAGATTTTTTTCTGTCATTTCTTCCACGATGGCAATTTTAATCAACATAATTTCAATAGAGATATTTTTAGCTTGTTGATCTATCTCTTCTATCTATAGAGTAGGCATCTTGATGCCTGAAATAGGAGTACCCCACGGGGTGCTTTAATACTAAACTGATGAGGATTAAATTTTTATCAAAAAAATACCTATTATTATCATTGATCAAACATGAATTTATACACCTTTAAAATATTGATCGAGGTAGATAAGCCTGACCAAGAGATAAGTCTAAAAAATTATAGATAAGGCTGATAGAATTTTTAGACGCCTAACAATAAGCTTTTTAGATCTGACAAATAAAATCAAAAGATAAGGTTCGTAGGCATTTCAAACAACTCTTGACAACTTTTAATTAAAATCCCTAATTAATTTAATTAATTAATTAAACATAAATTTTAATTAATTAATATTTTAATCCTTAATAACCTCTTATCACAATGCTTGCATAAAGGTCATTCATGATGCTAGGGTTTGAATTACCAACTTGTCAGAGGTTACTTGAGCCTTTGTCCAACACTATGGTATGTTTTTGTCTCATAAAAGCCTTTAGACTAGAGGGAGCAAGCCCTATAGGATTGTCTTTCTATGGTCCCCAACAAACTCTCTGATGCTCAAATAGTTACTTGTGATAAACTACTCTCACTCGAAGATTTATATGAGGCCCTATCTCAAATGTCCAATGATAAAACTCTTGGGCTAGACAACTTTCCCTATGAATTTTACAAAGCCCTTTGATACCTTGTAGGATCTGATCTACTCCAAGTTGAATCTTTAGTAAATGGCTCTCTTGGACCAAAAATTAACAAGGGTAATATCAAATTTATCCCAAAGGTTAGAGACCTTGAGTTGATCACCAATTGGTGTACGATCACCTTTCTCAAATTTTTATACAAGATCATTATCGAATTCTTGGCCTTGCATCTGTACCATTTGATTCATGCCATCATTAGAAAAAAGCAAATAGATTTCATCAAAATTAGATATATATTATATAATGTCTTGGTTGTTTGGGATGGAATGGAAATGGCTGAAAAATCCAACCAACTAGCTATTTTTCTCAAAATTGACTTTGAGAAAGCTTATGACCATATTGAGTGGCACTTCATTCTTGCCATGCTCAAAGCCTTGGGTTTTGGAAATGGTTTTATCTTTGTAGTCAATATGCTCTTTGTAGATGCCTTTGTTGTCCTCACTATCAACAAAACTCAATCAAAAGCTATTAGCCTTTTTTGCTCAATTAGACAAGGTTTCCCTCTTGCCCCCTCTCTCTATGTCATTGTAGTTGAAGGTCTCAGTCATATCTTAGATTATCAATACAGATTAGTCCTTGTTAAAGGTATTTATCTTCCTAACTATCAATCCCAAATTATCAATGGATACTTTGTAGATGACTATTTCCTCACATTGGTTGAGGATAAAGAATCCTTCACTCAGGACATTCATTGTCTGGATACTTTATGTCTTGCCTCTAGCTCAAATATCCAGTGGTGAAAGACTTTGTTTTAGATACTCTATATCTATTCTTTCAACTTGGTTGAGTCAGTTTTAATGGATATGGATACAAAATGGAAAAGTATTTGGTTCTTCGGTTTTCCCTCTGTCTTCCACAATTACCCTTTGGAGTTTTAGAAAATTATCATATAGAAAATTGAAGCCAATTTTGTCTACTAAATCACTAGAAATATTTCCCTTGCTAATAAGTTATAAATCTACTCCAAGATATTGGCTATGACCCACGTGTATTACTCTTCAGGTTAGTATTGGTTGTGGAGCCTAATTAATTTGGAGGCCTTGTTTTCAACCATACTTGGACCCACTCCACGAAGGGGAGGTGTAGAGGGCAATGCCCCCTCAAAGCCAAAAATAGATGTTTTTTCTCTTTGTAAATCTGCACCATTTATTATTATATCACAGATTGGATTACAAATTTTAGGCAGATTTTTTTACCCTAAAATTGTAATATGTTTTTATAAGAGGACAATGTATGGTGGTTGTATGTATTATAGTGTGTGTGTGTGCGTATTGTAAGAGACAACAATAGAGTGAAGATGAAGTTACATCATATTTGTTGTAGGTTGTATACCTTCATAATTTTTCTAGATAGAATAAAAGGCTTGGTTCTTTTCTTCGTGGACGTAGCCCACATTGGATGCACGTAAATATGTCTCGTGTATTTCTTTATTCTTCTGTGTTTTATTTTTGTATTTATTTATTGCTCATGTTTTATTATTTAATCCTAACAACTAGTATCAGAGCCTAGGGTTTGAAAAATATACTTGAAAGGAGGGTTTTCGGTTCGAGTGGGAGTAATGGTAGAAGAAGGTAGGTTCAGGGTTGAGAAGTTTAATGGCAAAAATCACCAACTTTAGAAGATGAAAATGGAGGACTATCTATATCAAAAGGATCTATACCTACCATTAGGTGGAAAAGAAAAGAATTTGGTGAAGTTATCAAACAAAGAATGGGAAGTTCTTGACCAAAACAAACTAGAAACAATATGGTTGTGCCTGGCAGTGTCAGTGGCCTTCAATATTTAAAAAAAAAGACAATAGAGGATATAATGAATGCATTGGCCAAATTTTATGAGAAACCCTCAGCTTTGAATAGGTTATTTCTTATGAATTGTTTATTTAATATTTAAATGTCAGAAGGTGGGTCTGTTACTGATCATTTAAATGAGTTTAACATGGTTACCAATCAGTTAAATTTTGTTCGAGTAAATTTTGATGATGAGGTTAGGGATCTTTAGATCTTGTTCTCATTTTTAGAAAGCTAGAATGGCTTAGTCATGGCTATGAGTAATTATATTTTTGGTACAAATACTTTAAAATTTGATGATGTTAGTATTATCCTTAGCAAGGAAATACAATGAAAAAGCATAGGTGAGACATCAGGTAATGCATTGACTATGTAAAATAAGGGGAGACAAAATGAGAGAGGACAGAGTCCAAGAAGACATGGAAAATCAAAGAAAGGCATATCCAAATCCAAAGGAAAGCAGTTAGAATACTGGCACTATGGTAAAAAGGACACCTAAAAAGAGAATGTTGGTCTCAAAAATAAAAATAGGGATATGAAAAACAAGATAACTAGGAAGTAAACATAGTAGGTGATGTATTGCAAGATGCTTTAATCCTTTCACTAGATAATATTAATTATTATTGGGTGCTAGACTCAAGGGCTTCATATCATGTCACACCCCATAGGAAATATTTTCTAGATTATGTTCAAGGTTATTTTGGACATGTTTATTTGGGTGATGATAGACCATGTAAAATTATTTAAAAGGGTAAGATATAGATAAAATTACCAAATGTAAACCAATGGTTGTTAAAATAGATAAGACATATTCCTTATTTGAGAATAAATCTAATTTCCATAGGGTAGTTGGACAACGAAGGATGTATAATTACATTCTCAACAAATTCATAGAAGGTTTCTATAGGATCATTGATATTAGCAAAAGGGAATAAGTCATGTATGATGTTTGTCTATACTAGTAACATTGGTCTTTTTATTTCTTTAGCCTCTATAGGATCATATACAGGTTTGTGGCATCATAGACTTGGGCACATGAGTGAGAAGGGAATATAGATTCTCCACTCAAGGAAATTATTACCATGTTTGAAGTAGGTTGATTTGGACTTTTGTGAGCACTACATTAGATTTCTCAGATTTGGGAAAGAAAAGAAAAGTAAAAAGCTAGAGCGTGTGCATACAAACATATGGGGACCATCTTAGGTATCATATCTTGGTGACGCTTATTATTATGTTACGTTTATTGATGATGCAACTAGAAAAACTTCGGTTTATTGTATTTGAAAGAAATTGGATGTCTTTGATACTTTTAAGAAATGGAAAGCTTTAGTTGAGAATAATATAGGAAATAAGTTGAGGTGTATCAGATCAGATAATGGAGGTGAGTACTGCAACAAAGAGTTTGATAGTTATTATTCATACCATGGGATTCATAGAGTGAAGACGATTCCAGGAAATCCATAAGAAAATGGTGTGTCAAAAAATATGAATAAGACTATCATGGAACATGTTAGGTGTATGAGATTACATGCAAGATTGCCCTTATAGTTTTGGGCATATGTTGTGGATATTGTTTTTTATTTAATAAACAGAGGGTTTTCAAGTTCCCTGGATGGTAGGATTCCATAAGAGGTATGTATAGGTAAGCCTATTAACTACTCATTTTTAAATACTTTCGATTACAAAGCATTTGTGCATATTGATAAAGAAAATAGAACTAAACTTAAGGTAAAATCCAAGAAGTGCACTTTCATTGGATATGGAGTTAAAAATTTTGGTTATCATTTTTGGGATTATGAAAATCATAAAATCATTAGGAGTAGATATGTGGTATTCAATGAGAAAGTCATGTATAAAGATCAATTGTAGCAAAAGAAATAGGAAAAGGTAAACACAGAATACACAGTGCTTGATGAAATTGAAACTCCAAAGTTACTAGAAAATCAACAACAACAATATCAAGCACCTCAAAATCCTAAAAATGTTGTTAGAAGATCTACCAAGATAAGTACACTCCCTGAACATTACTCTCTTACATTATATTATGTATTATTATCTAAATCTGGTGAACTAGAAACATATGAAGAAGTGATGTAGGTAGAAACTAGGAAGAAGTGGGAGCATGGCATGAAAGAGGAGATGGACTCCTTGGTACATAATTAGACTTGGGATTTGGTTTTGTTACCTGCTGGAAAAAGAGCATTGTAGAATAAATGGGTTTATAGGATGAAAGAAGATGGAGGTAAAAAAAGGTATAAGGCTAAACTGGTTGTAAAGGTGTTTGCATAAAATAAAGGTATTTATTATGATGAAATTTTTTCTCCCATTGTTAAAATAGCTTCAATTAGAATTATTTTAAGCCTAGTGGTTGTAGAGGATTTTCATCTTGAATAGATAGATGTAAAAACAACTTTTCTTCATGGGGATTTGGAGGAAGATTTTTATATGCAGCAACCACAAGGGTATGAGGTCAAAGGGAACGAGCAATTAGTATGTAGGTTGAAAAAGATCTTGTATGGCTTGAAGTAAGCTCCAAGGTAGTGGTATTTGAAATTTGGCAGGCTTATGTTAGAACAAGGTTATAGTAGATGTTATTCTTACCACTATGTTTATTATAATATATTAGATAATGGTAACTATATTATCTTGTTATTGTATGTAGATGGCATTCTTGTTGCATGATCTAACATGCAAGAAATAAATGTGCTCAAAATAAAACTGGCAAATTCATTTGTAATGAAGAATTTAGGTGCTATAAAGCAAATCTGTGGTATGAGAATAACAAAAGATAGGAAAAATCATAAATTAACATTATCTCAGGGTGAGTACATTGAGAAGGTGTTGAAAATATTTAATATGAAGGATGCAAATCCTATTAGTACACCTATGGCCAATAATTTCAAACTGACTAAAGAGAGGCGTCCTAAGAAACAGGAGGAGATAGACTACATGTCCAAGGTTCCTTATTCATCAGCAGTTGGAAGTTTAATGTATGTGATGATGTGCATAAGGATATATATGGCACATGCAGTGGGAGTTGTGAGAAGGTTTATGAAAAACCCAGGAAAAGAGCATTGGAATGCAATGAAGTGGATTCTTAGGTATTTGAGAGGTACTGTCATTCAGGTATTATGTTTTGGAGGTACTAACACTATTTTATAGGGAAATATTGATGTAGATATGGTAGGTGATATAGATAGAATAAGAAGTATCACAAGATATATCTTTAATGTAGATGGAACTACAGTAAGTTGGATTTCAAAATTACAAAAGGTTATTACACTTTTAACAATGGAAGTAGAGTATGTTGCTATTACAAAGGCTAGTAAAGAGATGATTTGGTTACAGAGGTTTATGGAGGAATCGAAAAAGAAGTAGGAGAATAGCAGGTTATATAGTGACAGTCAGAGTGTCATTCATCTTGCAAAAAACTTAGCCTTCCATTCTAGGACTAAACATATACAAACTAGGTACCATTTCATACGATCAATTTTGGAAGATGGACAATTGAAGCTAAAAAGATACATAGTAGCCAAAATCTTACAAACATGTTAACAAATGCAGTAACCAAGGATAAAATAAGCTCTTGTTCAGTTGTAGTTGGTCTTCAAGCATGATAGTAAAGGTGAGAAAATTCTAGGTCCAAATTTGAAGCATAGTCTAGTAGGTTCAGTAGCGGTGGATTTATTATGATCAGTCTCCAAGTGAGAGATTATTGGTTGTGGAGCCTGATTAATTTGGAGGCTTTATTTTCAATTGTAATTAGATCCACTCTATGAAGTGGGGTGTAGGAGGGCAATGCCCTTCCTACTACTATCTGCCAGGAGGGTCCAAGGGAAGCCAAAAATAGATGTTTTTCTCCTTGTAAATCTGGACCATTTATTATTAGGTCACATATCGAATGACAAATTTTAGGTAGGCTTTTTTACCCTAAAATTGTAATGTAATTTTATAATAGGATGGTTTATGATGGTTGTATGTATTGTAGTGTGTACATGTACGTATTGTAAGAGAAAACGATAAAGCAAAGATGAAGTTACAATAGATTTGTTGTAGGTTGTATCCCTTCACGGTTTTTCTAGATTAAATAAAAGACTTGGTTATTTTCCTCGTGGATGTAGCCCACATTGGGTGAATCATGTAAATATGTGTCTCATATATTGCTTTATAATTTTATGTTTTATTTTTACCTTTATTTATTTCTCATATTTATTATTTGATCCTAACAGTTAGGTCATGTCCAAAGCTTGTTATCAAAATCTAGAGAAGTTGTTAAGAGATTTTCTCTAGCTGAGTTTAACAATGGTATAACATTACATATAAATTTAAAATTTTAACATGAAGCTCTACTAGGGTTTGCATGCATTACTATCATCAATATGTCTCACATCGCATTCTTGTCCAAGGTTTTATGTAGGATTTTTTCTATTGTTGTTTTTACTATTAGCCCCTTTGCATTTTCTCAACCTTGGAAAAATAATCTGCTTTAATATGATCTCAAATCTTTTCAACACTCCACCTCTTGATGAAGTTGTTGTAAAGTGCCATGGACCCAATCTACTGTCCATAGAAATATGTTTTGAAAGTATACAAGGTAATGTTTCCACCCTTGATATTGTGCTTCCTATACAAGAATTTGATGATGCATGCAGATGGCTTGAACAATACATGCTTATCTTCCTATGATGTATATCCAACGAGATCCACATTCGTCAATGGATCTAGAATGCATGGCATCCAATAGTATTAAGGTGAATCATATACAAAACCTCACTAAGCAATTTTTCTATTTTTGGTTTATTGATCCTCAAAATACTATGGTTGTCCTAACTAGAGGCCCTTGGTATATTAGGAATACCCTTTTGATTCTTCAACTTTTGCATCATAATTTTACTATCTCTATGGATATCTCCTTGGAAGTGTTGATGTGGGAAACATTTCTTGTTGTTCTTCTTCTATTGTAGCCTATTCTGCAATTAGTCACACTTATTGGCAAATTCATTTGCATAGAATAATAAAAAATTTATGTCATCCACCCCCAAAAGCATTTGTGTGTAGAGTTTGACCTCTCTAAGGACCTCAAAACATTTATTGACATCCAATTCGAGGATACCCATTTCCAAAAAAGGGTGGTTTATATTAACCTTTCAAACACATGTTATAGATCTTAGTTAATAGCTCATGAAATCAAAGATTTTTCCCTCATGAATGATCATTTCAAAGCTAGGTCTCCTTCGATGGCTACTCCTACACTTTGCACCAATTCCAACACATGTTAATGAGTCAAAATAATAGACAATAGTAGAAAATTAAATTAAAAATAAGAATGCTTATCTCTTTGCCCCATAGGAATTTCATGTAAACTCTCACCTCCCACTACTTTAGCTGTATCTCCTTCTTGTCCTCCCACCACCCCCACCACTCCTAGCTCCACCTCTATAGTTGTTATTACAAGCCCCTCCAAACCTCATGTTGAGAACCCTACTAGTTCCACATCATCTATCATCACCTCCTCTTTAATCTCCCTTTCCTTCTTGGCCTCAATACCTCTAAGTAGCCAATCCATAGGATGACCCATCGCTCTTAAAGTCCTATTATAGAGTTCTTGGGAGATCCATTGGAAAATAGAAGGCAAGTTGACTTCATATACAATAATCATTTGTGTTTTATCACAAGAACCTTTTCTTCTCTTGTAGACTTTGAGGATACTGAGGAAGTAGAGGGGGTTTTTCTCCTTGAGAATTCCTCATGAGGTACCTTTCATGGAATGTTTGTAGTCTAACATACCTAATTAAAAAGTACTTGGTCCACCAAATTATTTTAGATATATCTTTAAGATTTGGTGTCATAGTCATTCTCTACCTATAAGAAGTCAAGGTAATAAACTTTATTCTACATAGTACTTATTAGTTTATCTAGTCCTGGTGCCACTTTTACTCCACCTCTCATACTCATAGCAAAGGAGGGGCAATTATTTGTGTCAAATAACTACCACTCCTATTTGATGACTTAGAGAGTATACAATTTGGATTATTCTGGTGCTTGTGGATCAACCCCTTGATATTATCAATGTTTATGCTCCCAATAATACTTCGAGTAGATGTAATTTTTGGTATTAGATTGCTTTATCGCTTCTTCCTGCCACCCATATTGTAAGCTATAACTTTAATATGATTGAATATGCACATGATAAAAATGAGATCCTTCGTATGCATTAGGTTATAGAAGAACATGAGACTTGGTATTTTATGGAGAATAAATTAGGATTTTTGACCCTAATTATTATTTCTCCCCCCCATTCTCTAGTCATACTTGGTTCTCTTGGTCTAATCATCAACAAGGAGAGAAGAGTGTTGAAATAACTTGATAGAACTATGATTTCTGATCAAAGAGTCTTTTCTTTTCTTTTTTGTCTAACTTGACTTCTTTTATGGAGTCTCTCCTAATAATTTTACCATATTTTTTCCATTCAAATCTCCACCTCCCCTCCTTGTCCGTTCATCTCTCAATTCTTTATAAATACCTTCTTTCTTCACCATCCTACCTTTCTTTTATATATTAGGAGGATATGCAATTTTATTCCTTGTCCTTCTGGTACCATTGGCTAGATTGAATGATGATCAAATACAATCTATAAAATGTCTACCTTTCTCAAATCTCTTGGTAAACATATCAATTTTAAGCACCACTCCAACACTGTTCTCAAATAGAAATTGACTTAAGTTTCCCAACAACTTGAGTCTTTTTATTTTAATCACTATCTCCAATAGCATGTGGTATGAGTTTATCATAAACATATGTTGACTAAACATTATGATGCCAAGTGATCTTAGATTAAGGTTAGAATGAATTGACTCAAAATTTGAGACAAGGTCTCTAGGAATTTTCCATCATCTTAGGTCCCGTTGTCATATAATTTACAAAAAGGCCATTAAAGAGGCTAGAGTTTGAAGTATTGCCTTGTAGGAGGTTTCTCGAGCCTTTATCCAACACTATGAGTAGGTATTTGCCTCACAAGAGCCTTCAAACTAGAGGGAGTAAGCCCTCTAGGATTGTATTGATGTGGTCCCCAACAAAATATTTGATGCTCAAACAGTGGTTTGTGATTAGCCACACTCACTCAAATATTTCTACAAGGCGCTCTCTTAAATGACCAACAATAAAGCTCTTGAACTAGACAATTTTCCCTATATTGTTTACTTACATAAATCTTTGAGACCTTGTAGACCTTGATCTGCTCCAAGTTTATCATGAAGCTTTACCAAATGGCTCTCTTAGACCAAAAATTAATAAGGGTAATATCAAATTTATCCCAAAGGATAAAGACCCTAAGTTGATCACCAATTGGTGTATGATCACCCTTCTCAATGTGTCATACAAGATCATCATCAAATCCTTAGCCTTGTGTCTGTGCCATTTGATTCTTGCCATCATCATACTAGAGCAAACAAGTTTCATCAAAAGCAAATATATATTAGATAATTTCTTGGTTGTTTGGGAGGGAATGGAATGGGCCAAAAAATCCAACTAGCTAGTCATTTTTATCAAAATTGACTTTGAGAAAGCCTATGATCGTGTTGAGTGGCACTTCATTCTTGTCATGCTCAAAGTCTTGAATTTTGACAATGGTTTCATCTTTGCAATCAAGCTACTCTTTGTAGATGCCTCTATTGTCTTAACTATCAACAACACTCAACCAAAGGCTATTAGGATTTTTTGATTAATCATACAAGGTTGTCCTCTTGCCCCCTCTCTCTATATTATTGTAGTTGAAGGTCTCAGTTATCTCTTGGCTCATCAAAACAATTTAGACCTTGTTAAGGGTATTTATCTTCCTAACTATCAATCCCACATGATCAATGGATATTTTGTAGATGCCTCTTTCCTCACATTAGCTTAGGATGAAGAATCCTTCAATTAAACCATTCATTTGTTAGATACTTGTTGTCTTGCCTCTGGCTCAAACATCCAGTGGCAAAAGACTTTGTTTTAGACATACTACCTCTCCCCTTTTAACTTGGTTGACTCAGTTTTAATGAAGATGGATACAAAATGAGAAAGTGTTTCAGTTCTTGGGTATTCCCTCTGCCTTCCACAATTATCCTTAAAAGCTTTAGAAAAATGTTATATAAAAAATTGAAGCCAAGCTTACCTATTAGACCACTAAAAAACTTTCCTTTGCTAACAAGTTTTAAATTTACTCCAAAATTTTAGCTACGATCCACGTGTATTACTCCTTATGTTGGGTCTCGTCCAAGACTTATTATCAAAATTAGAGACGTTGCTCAAAGATTTTTTCTAGGCAATTTCTACACCCAGCAATGGTTTTCATAAAATGTAACCTAAAAATTTTATTGTTTACAAGAATGGTCCTTCTTAACTTCAAACACCTAAACACGATCTTATGTGCCAAATGGATAATGAGAGCCATCAAAGACGAAGCCTCGAAAGTGCTGGTTTAAGGACTGCCACCATCTCTTTATTATTTTCGTCGTTTAAGGACGACCAGTATCCGACAATTTCGGAAATTTAAGTTCCGTCATTCGCCGAAGAATCGGAAAGCGACGGAATTAGTCGGTCACTATAAATTTCTATTTGCGAAAAAACGCGTCAAAAGATGATGGAACGACGGAATTAGTCCGTGACTATAAATTTCTATTTGCGAAAAAACGCGTCAAAAGATGATGGAACGACGGAATTAGTCCGTGACTATAAATTTCTATTTGCGAAAAAACGTTATAAATTTCTATTTGCGAAAAAACGTTATAAATTTCTATTTGCGAAAAAACGCGTCAAAAGATGATGGAACGACGGAATTAGTCCGTGACTATAAATTTCTATTTGCGAAAAAACGCGTCAAAAGATGATGGAACGACGGAATTAGTCTAGAACTTTTTAATGAAATTTTTACTTGCGAAAAAACGTGTCAAAAGATGATGGAAAGACGGAATTAGTCCGTGACTATAAATTTTTATTTGCGAAAAAACGTGTCAAAAGATAATGGAACGACGGAATTAGTCCGTGACTATAAATTTTTATTTGCGAAAAAAAGTGTCTGTTAAAAAATGTAATCGGAGAAATGCCTGTAGAGAATTTTTCTTTTTTATGGTAATTTTTTGTTTGCGAAAATAACTTGATATCTAAAATATATGCGTTCCGATATTAGTTAATTTGGTGTATTTCCGAATCTATGAGTAGGAGGAACGTATGAATGAGAACCTGAAATGGCCTCCAAACATAAGGAGCGTGGTCAAGGAGACCGATCCTGTCTTTCAATTATGAATACTTTTCATAGAACTTACAAAAGTGAGTTTCTATCACTTATAGATATGAAGGGAATTGCTGATGTTGGCAAAGTTCAAGTGAATTATTCCTTTCACAGATTTAATCAAACTAAAAATATAACTTTTAAGATAGCTATCATAACAAACAAACAATATAGAAAGGACGTTTACCAAATGTTTGGCTTATTTATTTTTATTACATCAATTTATTACATCAACTTCACGCCGGTCAAAACCATAGCACATTTGTTTTAGACGATGTACGCTTTTCTAGCCAAGTACTGTATTCAATTTCCACGGGGATGTTTCGAGGAAAGTGCATTGGCCCCACGTGCCTCCGATGTCCACCAATGAGCTTTTACATTGTCTTTTTATCTTATCTATATAGTTCGAGCTAGCCAATGAGAGCACCTCCATATCAAAAATGAGGTTTGTTCCAGCTTTCTTAGCCCTTTTTACCGCGGGTTTTGTGGCAGCGCAAGCAGTAAACGGCGTTCGAAACCGGCGGCGGCGATGTTGAAAACGTCATGGTCGGCCTCTTGGCAGCGACGGGGATGGGGATTGAGAGCCACACCCTTCTGTCGTGGGACTTCTCCTGCCGAACCTCCTGGAACGCCTCATCCATTGACATTGAAGGGACGGAGACTGAAAGCCCAGCGAAGAAGCTCCAGAAAATTGTAGCGGTAGCCGCTGCTGCCGCCGGTGGCATGGCGGCCGTGTGCGGGGTGGTTTGGGTGGGTGGCCGGTGGTTTGTGAGGCGGCGGAGGCGGCCGTCGACGCAGGCGGAGAGCGAGATGGTGCTGGACAAGCAGTGCTCGCAGGGGCCACGGAAGTTTACGTATTCAGAGCTGAGCGCCGCTACGAAGAACTTCAGCGAGGAGGAGAAGCTTGGCCAGGGGGGCTTCGGATCCGTGTACAGAGGGCTGCTTCACGATACAAGAGAGCTCGTGGCGGTGAAGCGGGTGTCGCAGGGATCGAAACAGGGGAAGAAGGAGTACGTGGCGGAGGTGAGCATCATCAGCCGTTTGGGGCACAGCAACCTTGTCCCGCTGTTGGGGTGGTGCCACGAGATAGCCGTTTAGGCCACCGCAACCTTGTCCCGCTGGACTGGGGGCGCAGATACAACGTTGCGTGCGGCGTGGCGGCAGCGCTGGTGTACCTGCACGAGGAATGGGACCAGTGCATTCTGCACAGGGACGTGAAATTGAGTAATGTTATGTTGGATTCGAACTTCAATGCGAAGTTGGGGGATTTTTGAAGGAACGATTCGACAATTTTAATTGCCGAAGTCCGACAGTTCGGACTGTGCAGGGCGCACGGCCAGCTCCAAACTTCGGGAGCGAAGTGCGGACGGCGCCGAACCACGGGCGAAGTCCGTCACTCGCGAGCGCTGTGCAGACTGCGCTGGGAAATGGGCGAAGTCCGCCAGTCGCGAGCGCAGTGCGGACTGCGCTGGAATAAGGGCGAACTTCAGCCTTCGTAAGCGAAGTGCGAACTTCGCACGCAGGGCGAAAGTCGTCGATCGGCAGCGAAGTGCGAACTTCGCTGGCTGACGAACTTCGTTGGCACTCGGGCTGCGCTCGAAACTCGAGCGCAATCGGATTGCGACAGCGAAGTGGGAAGGCTGCTTCAAACTTGGCCAACTCTGGTCTTCGACTTCTTTGTCTTTCGCGGTTGTCGCTGGGATTGCTCGGCTTGGCAAGACCCATATGAGAGGAGAGAAACGCCGGAACAGAGAACAATAAACTATAGCACAATAAAACTGCAAACCCTAAAGATTCTTGAAATGATTGCAAACTTTATTCATATAAAACTAGATTTACAGAAATCCTCAACTCAGGAATTTACAACATCTGCAGGCTACGCTGCAGGATAAACTAAACAAGGAGAAATGTCGAGTCTGCTGCTCGAACATTAATCAGCTGAGCCACACTGCTCACTGAATCGCTCTCCTTTCTTTCTCTGCTCTATTCTCCGCTTCCTCT
This sequence comes from Wollemia nobilis, assembly GCA_028583015.1. Taxonomy (NCBI): domain Eukaryota; kingdom Viridiplantae; phylum Streptophyta; class Pinopsida; order Araucariales; family Araucariaceae; genus Wollemia; species Wollemia nobilis. Next base: position 212,239 of record JAQPPZ010009692.1, on the reverse strand, counting down.
TTCACGAACTTCTCTCTTTTTCGCCTCTTCTTTGTCTGAGGACCCGAACTGCCTTTTATAGCTACGGGGAGAGGAGGATAGGGGTTATACTCTGACAGGTTCGGATAAGGGTTATCCTCTGACAGGCCCTCAACTAGGGTTTCTAACTAATCGTCGACTTGGCATTAACTCCTACGGAGATCGGATCTGTCAGGTGTCAAATCTGTGAGAAGGTAGGTGCGACGTCATGTCACACTTTTGTCGGGATCCCGAACTGCGGGAGCGCAGTCCGACTTCGCCCATGTCTGGAGCGCAATCTGATTTCGCCCAAGGTTCTGAGCGTAGTTGGGTGGAGGCGTGAAATCTAGGTTAATTTTTCTAACACCCTCCTTTAAACCTGATTTCACAATCGCTTCGACTCCAAGCTCCTCTCGTAATCTGCTGAAGTCATCCTCCTTCAAAGGCTTCGTGAAAATATCTGCCAACGGCTCCTTGGATCTGTAAAACTATAGATGAATTTCTTCGAACTTCACCAACTCTCTGATGAAGTGATAACGAATATCAATGTGCTTCGTCCGACCATGGAACACAGGATCCTTTGAGAGTGCAATGGCCAAATTATTATCATAAAAAATTATTGTCGTGCCTTCCAGGGGAAAGTGCAGTTCACTCAGAACTCTTCGTAGCCAAACTGCCTAGCATGCGGATGTCGTGGCGGTGACATATTCTGCTTTGGCTATGGACAACGCAACGATGGGTTACTTCTTGGATGCCCATGAGACAACCCCTGATCCAAGATGGAAAGCATACCCGGAGGTGCTCTTTCGATCGTCGGTACTGCCAGCCCAGTCACTGTTTGTGAAACCGACCTGTTCCAACTAGTCTTGTCTGGCATAAAATAGGCCATGGTTTCACGTCCCATTTACATAGCGTAAGATCCTCTTGTCTACTTGCCAGTGCGTGTCCTTCGGAGTCTCCATGAAATGACTGATCAGACTGACTCCGAACATCAGATCTAGCCGAGTTGCAGTCAAATACATTAGACTACCAACTAGCCTCTTGAACAAGGTTGGATCTACATTCCTCCTTGTATCCAACTTGCTCAGCTTCAAACCTATGGCTACAGGTGTGATGGCAGGTTTGCTGTCCTCCATCTTGAAGCGCTTCAGGACATCCTTCGCATACTTGCCCTGAGAAATGAAGATGCCATCTGTCGATTGGTCAACTTCAATGCCGAGAAAATATTTCATCAGCCCCATGTCTGTCATTTCAAACTCGAACTTCATGGCTGTTCTGAACTGCGTAAATAGGCTACTGCTATTGCCAGTATATATCAGGTCGTCCACGTACAGGCAGATGATGATGAGCTCACCTACTGCATTTGTCTTCATGTACAAGGAGTGCTCATATGGGCATTTTTGAAACCCATTCTCTTGAAAATAGCCATCAATACAGCTGTACCATGCCCTGGGTGCTTGCTTCAACCCATATAGGGCCTTCTTCAGTTTTAGGACTTTGCCTTCTTGCCCTTGTATTTCATAACCGGGCGGCTGGTCTATGTAGACCTCTTCTTCCAACACTCCGTTGAGGAAGGCAGGCTTGACATCCATCTAGTACACGCTCCATCCTTTCTGAGTTGCCAATGCCAGAATCATTATGACTGTGTCAAGTCGGGCTACAGGTGCATACACCTCATGATAGTCAACTCCTGACTTCTGCTTGTAGCCTTTTGCCACTAATCTGGCCTTATGCCTGTCAACTTCTCCCCGGGCATTAAACTTCGTTTTATATACCCACTTGACCCCAATGGTCTTCTTTCATGCTGGAAGATCTGTTAGTCGCCATGTCTCATTCTTCTCAATGGCTGCTATCTCCTCATCCATTGCATTCACCCATTTGCGATTCTGACTTGCCTCTTCAAACTCCACTGGATCACATTCAGTAAAGAGAGAAAAATTAGAATATTCTTCATCTAACTGATTTTGGGTTACCTCATAAATGTCTTACAAGCTTTGATTCTTCCCAAGAGTCCTTGAGTTTTGAATTATGCTTGCAAGTGGAGGTGATCGGGATGATGAGGCTGTGTTGCTGCTGGCACCACTATTACTACTTAAAGGTACAGGTGGCTGCACACTGTCATCCTCCAAGTCTACAGGTTCAACAGTTGCTGGTTTAGACTGACCAGTCTTTGAATTCCAGTTCCAGGCTTCATCCTCTAGGAACTTCACATCTCGACTGATGACAAGTTTCTTTGTCACAGGATTGTACAGCCTGTATGCCTTTGCTGGTTCGATGTACCCTATGAAGATGCACTTTTCAGCTTTGTCATCCAACTTCTGCCTTTTCTCATCTGGAACATGTGCATATGCTATGCACCCAAAAACTTGCAAATGAGCCACACTTGGCTTCAACTTGCTCCAGGATTCCTCTGAAATTTTTTCCCTCAAACTCTTGGTGGGACACCGGTTCAGCAGATAAACTGCACAACTTACAGCTTCTACCCAGAACTCATGTGGCAAACTTTTGCCTTCAGCATGCTCCGTGCCATCTCCATGATAGTTCTGTTCTTTCTCTCAGCTACACCATTCTGCTGCAGTGTATATCTGGTAGTGAACTGTCTTCGAATTCCATGTTTGCAAAAGTTGTGGAATTCATTGGAGATGTATTCTCCACCTCCATCAGTTCTGAGAGTCTTCACATAATGACCGCTCTGTTTCTCAACCAGAGCCTTGAACTCCTTAAACTTTCCAAATGCCTCTAACATCAACTTGATGGGATAAACCCTAGTCTTTCGACTAAAGTCATCAATGAAAGTCAAGAAAAACTTGTTGTCGACAAGTGTGGTGGTATGCATGGGACCACAAATGTCTAAGTGCACCAGCTCCAATGGCCGTGATGCTCTCCAAGACTGTCCTACAGGGAATGCGTCCTTGTGCTGCTTGTCGACCAGGCAACCTTCACAAACATGGTTCGGTTGCTCAATAATGGGTAAACCCTTCACCATCTGATTCTTATGCAGCAGATTCAGGCCACTAAAACTTAGGTGATCGAATCTGAGATGCCACAGCTAGGTAGCATCTTTCACAACTGTACTCAAAGACATCAAAGATTCATTCTGAATCTGTAGTGGAAACATTTTGTTTTTCGTCATGGACAAAGTTGCAATTTGTCCATGGACTTTGTCTTTGATGGAACAAACACCATATTTGAACAGTACAGTGTGCCCCTTTTGCATAAGCTGTCCAACACTTAGCATATTGTGCTTCAACCCAGGCACATAAAAAACATCTTGAATTGTTTTTCTTTCACTGTGCTGGGTTCGGATGAGGATATTTCCTTTCCCCATCATAAGAACTTTGATGTTGTTCCCCATCTTGACTTCGGACTGGACTGTTTCATCCAGTTGTGAGAACATCTCTCTGTTCCCAGTCATATGGTTGCTGCAACCACTGTCAAGATACCATGTGTTTTTCTTGCTCTCCTCTTCAATACTACAAGTCAGCAACACATCTCCTCCTACCGCATTTTTGGGTTCCTCCGTATAATGCGCTTGCTGCTGATTCTCGTTCGCCATCTTATTTCTGCACTGTGTGGCATAATGGCCGAACTTACTACAGTAGTAGCATTGGACCTTTGACATGTCCTTCTTCTGCTAAGAGCCACCTTGCTAATTTCTGCCAGTGCCTCTTCCTCCTTGCTGATGAAAGTTGCAACTTGGCTCAGCGTCTTGAGGGTTTGATCTTCCTCCTTGCTTGTTACTTCTCCCATGCCTGCTTTTGCCTCTTCCTCTTTGAGAACTAGAAGCGCCATGGTGGGAGTCTTGTCTATAGTTGTCTCGGACTGAGATTTCCACTTTGAAGGCTTGCTCCAAAGTAGACTGAGTTGAGCAGCTCAACCTCTGTTCATGGGTCTACAGAGAACCCATGAGTTCGTCTGTCGAGAGGGTTGTCAAATTCCTTGAATCTTCGATTGCTATCACAACCGAGTCGAACTTGGCAGGCAGACTTTTGAGAATCTTCTCCACGATTCTCTGGCTCTACACATTTTCTCTGTTCAACTGCATCTGGTTGATAATGTCCGTATTTCGAGTGAAGAAATCACTCATGGAATCGGACTCAGTCATTTGCAGATTCTCAAACTCTCTTCTAAGCATCTGTAGTTTCACCAACTTCACTTTGTTGGTGCCCTAATACGAACTTGCCAAGGTTTCCCAGGCCTGCTTGGCCTTGGTGGCTGATGCAATCCTCGGGAAGATGGTCTCCTCAACCGCTTGCATGAAGTAGAAGAGGGCATTCTGGTCTTTCTTCGTGTGCTCTTTCAACAGATCCTTGTCTGCTTGAGAGAGGGCGGCCAGTGTTGCTGCATCTTCCGATTCTGGGTAGCCGTTCTCGACTAACTCCCATAGTTCCTAAGACCTGAACAGGATCTTCATCTGGATGCTCCAGTAATTGTAGTTCTTGCCATTAAATCATGAGATCTGCAACTACAAAGAATTATTTCTGGAATCCATCTTCTATCTCTGCATCACGGCTTAATTAGCTCTAATACCACTTTGAAGGAATGATTCGACAATTTTAATTGCCGAAGTCTGACAGTTTGGACTGCGCAGGGCACACGGCCAGCTCCAAACTTCGAGAGTGAAGTGCAGACGGCGTCAAACCATGGGCAAAGTTCGTCACTCGTGAGCGCTATGTAGACTACGTTGGGAAATGGGCGAAGTCCGCCAGTCGTGAGCGCAGTGTGGACTACATTGGAATAAGGGCGAACTTCAGCCTTCGTAAGCGAAGTGCGAACTTCGCACGACGTAGGGTGAAAGTCGTCAGTCGACAACGAAGTGCCAATTTCGCTGGCACTTGGGCTGCGCTCGAAACTCGGGTGTAGTCAGATTGCGATAGCGAAGTGGGAAGGCTGCTTCAAACTTGGCCAACTCTGGCCTTCGACTTCTTTGTCTTTCGCGATTGCCACTGGGTTTGCCCAGCTTGGCAAGACCCGTATGAGAGGATAGAAACGCTGGAACAAAGAACAATAAACTTTAGCATAATAAAACTATAAACCCTAAAGATGCTTGAAACGATTGCAAACTTTATTCATATAAAACTAGATTTACAGAAATCCTCAACTGAGGAATTTACAACATCTGCAGGCTACGCTGCAGGATAAACTAAACAAGGAGAAATGTCGAGTCTACTGCTCATACATTAATCAGCTGAGCTACACTGCTCACTGAATCGCTCTCCTTTCTTTCTTTGCTCTATTCTCCGCTTTCTCTTTCACAAACTTCTCTCTTTTTCACCTCTTCTTTGTCTGAGGACCCAAACTACCTTTTATAGCCACGGGGAGAGGAGGATAGGGGTTATCCTCTGACAGGTTTAGATAAGGGTTATCCTCTGACAGGTTCGGATAAGGGTTATCCTCTAACAGGCCCTCAACTAGGGTTTCTAACTGCAGGTTACGCTGCAGGATAAACTAAACAAGGAGAAATGTCGAGTCTGCTGCTCAGACATTAATCAGCTGAGCTACACTGCTCACTGAATCGCTCTCCTTTCTTTCTTTGCTCTATTCTCCGCTTTCTCTTTCACAAACTTCTCTCTTTTTCACCTCTTCTTTGTCTGAGGACCCAAACTACCTTTTATAGCTAGGGGGAGAGGAGGATAGGGGTTATCCTCTGACAGGTTTAGATAAGGGTTATCCTCTGACAGGTTCGGATAAGGGTTATCCTCTGACAGGCCCTCAACTAGGGTTTCTGACTAAGCGTCGACTTGGCATTAACTCCTGCGGAGATGGGATCTGTTAGGTGTCAAATCTGTCAGAAGGTAGGTGCGACGCAATGTCACACTTTTGTCGGGATCCCAGACTGCGGGAGCACAGTCCGACTTCGCCCATGTCTAGAGCGCAATCCGGTTTCGTCCAAGGTTCTGAGCGTAGTTGGGTGGAGACGCGAAATCTGGGTTAATTTTTATAACAATTTTGGCTTAACGCGGCTGGTGAGGCGTGACATTGACGTGACACATATGACCATGGTTGCGGGGACGCTGCGTACCTGGCGCTAGAGTGCATGGTAACGGGGAAGGCGATCCTGGAGTTGGATGTGTTTAGCTTCGGGGCGATGGCGCTGGAGATCATGTGTCGACGGTGAGCGCTGGATGAGAGGCTCAAGGAGTGGTACAACATGAGGCTGGTGCTGTGGGTGTGGGATTTTCACTGACATGGGAGGGTGTTGGATGCGGTGACAGAGGCGATGGGGGGCGATTTTAATGCGGAGGAGATGAGCGGCTATTGGTGGTGGGGCTATGGTGCTCTCACTCAAATCCACAGACACGGTCGATGATGCGGCAGGCGCTCAGGGTCCTGCTGTTCGAGGCGTTGCTGTCGTCGATTCCGCACACTATGCTGGAGACTGTGCTATACTTTTATAGTGATCCTGGTATGGGACGTACTCTGTGGTAACCACAGGAAGGTGACCACAGGGGCGACGTCCATTTTAGCGTCGTGAATCCTACGATTCATAGCAATCGAATTTAGTATTGGGAAATCGGTGGTCCATCGAGAAACGTAGCACCTTAGTCATGCCATGTTACATGAAGTTTTTTTTTTTTTCAAGTTTTGGTTATTGTGAAACCTGATATGATGGATGTATAGGGTTGAGCAGTTTCCTTTTAACTATGATCTTTTATAAAGTTGAGAGCTATAATTATCAATAGGGAATTTAACACAAAGCCACCACAGACCCACCTCTCGCCCACACCAGTTTGAACCTTGGACCTTCCCAAGAAGAGCTAAAGCCTGAACGTTGGGCTACGCCCAAAGTGCATGCTACATGAGGCTTTTATTATAAATTTAAAATATATTTTAAAATAAGGTATTAAATAAAAATATTTATTTATTTATTATTTTAAAAAAAAATTATTTATATATGAGAGAGTTAGTTAAATTCATGCTATTTTTTTTTTAGTAATTACCAAGTGCAAATCACATGGGTCCTCCACCTTGTTATGTTATTTGGGTGAGAGGTGGACGATTGATTGGTAGCTCGTGTCGTTGCACATTTCAGATCATACAACTACTTTTACAACAGACATGTTCTTCAGATTTGAAAATAAATCTTTTCTTAGTAAATGCTTAACCAAAAAACAATTACCAATCACTAACCCTTTAAGAGAATTAAATATACTGATATTATTTATTTAGAAAATTAAATATTTTTATTGAGGGATGTTTATGACATTATTTTAACATCATAGTAAATCAATTCTTCTCCTCGATAAAACTATAATTAACAAGGTGTAGTTTTGAACGAATTTATTTTATTTCAAATTTTAATAAAATTAATAATTAAGAAGGTATACTTTTGGAAAAAAAAAAATTATTTTAATTTTAATTTTTTTTTTTTAAGTTTGGGCTTTAGTTATTGGTATGCGCTGAGGACTTTGAATAACGGAAGAGTTGACTAAAGATCAGACTTTAGCTCTCACACGAAGGCCTTTCAATTTCCAATGAAGGACTTCTTTTGTTTTTTTAAGTTTCTTTTGAGGAAACTAACGTCTTCCATCCTTAAGTTATTCTTAGTTGTTTTATATGTGTTGATTTTTTTCCAACTTAGGGATGGCTTTCTAAATCCTATTAGTTTACTTCATTACAACGTTCTCTTTTGGTTTTTTTTGTCTTGGTTTTTTTATGAGTTTTTATTGTTTTTATAACCTTGTTTAATAATTTCTATCAAAATAGTTTTAACAAAATGTATGCCTCTCCAAAAATTTTAGCATTTTTTTTTAATTATATGTACCACTAAATAAAACTCAAACCTAAAGACCGATCCAAATGAACTAATTTATTTTTGAATATTCTTCATTTTTAAATCTCCCATATATTAAAAAGTGTTAGTTGCTAGTTGACATGGGCTTTGAAGAGATCCATCCATCGACTCCACAACTCCAAGGTAAAGTCACAATGGGAGAGTAAATTTTAGTCAATCTATCAACAAAGATTTAATCTATTTAAGATCAACTCCTGATTGGAATAGCTAATGTTAAATCCAGACCTCAATCTCTGAGGTGAACTAAAACAAAAGCACATATTTTTTTATCCTAAGCAATTTGGTGATGAGCCCATGTTTTGTCATGGCACTTAGCAAGCTAGGAAATTATGGTGAAAGATTTGTTGCATGCAAACTTAGTTGAGCAAGGAAGCTTTCTTAAGCTTTAAGCCTTGATCTACTCTTCTTTATTAACACATGTCCCACTCCAACCACACATGATTTATGTAGCTACTAGCATGTGCATAGGAATTTGCACAAGTGCCACCTACGACAAGTAACACCACCTATGATAAGCAACACTTGTTACCACAAACCTGACTTGGATTGTGTAGTTTAACAACAAATTTGTATCTCTATTTTTCATTGGATCACAAAAAACAATAAAAGCATGAACTCACATTCAATCAATGATAGAAGCAAAAAATGACACCCAAAAAATAAGTAGTAGCTAAGCAGTGCCTCTAAAAAACTAGTGCAAAAAAATGTTGTTTAACATTTGCATGAGAGCCTTTCAAACCCGATGAGTGGGTCCAATTCATTGGCTAGCACATCATGGTTAAAAAATTTCACCTTTTAAGAGATCCAAGTTTGATTCCCATTAGCAAAAAAGTATTTTTTGGGGCACTTTACAAAAGTTTGGAAAACATTTTCAAACGCGCTTTCATTATATTTTATAAATGGGGATAAAGTCAATGCTTAATATTTTTTAATAAAAGAAAAAACTTTATTTTTTCAAAAAAGTGATTTCTATTTTTAATAAAAGAAAAGCTTTCTTTTTAAAAAATAAGTGCTTTATATTTTTTAATAAAAAATAGCTCTCTTTTTTAAAAAATCAGCACTTTTTAAAAGCACTTATTTGATTTATTTTTAAAGGTATTTTATTATATTTAGCTAAAAATGGATTCTTTTATACATTTGATTTAGCCAGTTGTGCAATTGTGATTGTAAACAAGGTGCATTATCGATGGGGTTTGATACCTTTATTACTTCTTCTAAGCTTTACAAGTCATATTTTATAACTTCATACAAATGACCACTCCCAAAGTGTTCCTCACATATTCTCAGCTCCTCAAAGAACCCAACTTCATACCATAGAAGATAAATATGCAAACTATCTTGATAATGAAGAAGCTATGAGATATTGTAAGACTCACAATGTGACCTCAAGATGTGGATGAAGCGAAGAAGTATGACGAAGCAAACCATTGAGCACTAATGTTGATCACCCTTGTTACAATTGATGAAATGCAACCCCATATTTGTTATGTAGAAACTTCTAGTCAAGAATGGGATGCTCTTACTAGTATTTATGAATGAATGAATCAATCAAATATTTTTAACCTTCAATCCCAAATTCACACATTATAAGTAGGAGATGAAAATACCATGGATCGATTTATTTATAGATTTGTATATTTGAAGAAAAATTGAATGCTATGGATGAAAAGTGGATGACAATCAACCAACCGACCATTTTTCTCAAAATTGACTTTGAGAAAGGCTATGACCGCATTGAGTGGCGCTTCATTATTACCATGCTTAAAGTCTTGGGTTTTGGCAATGGTTTCATCTTTGCAATCAAGTTGCTCTTTGTAGATGTCTCTATTTTCCTTACTATCAACAACACTCAATCAAAGGATATTAGCCTTTTTTCACTCAATCAAACAAGGTTGTTCTCTTGCCTTCTCTCTCTATGTCATTGTAGTTGAAGGTCTCAGCCATATTTTGGCTCATCAAACCAATTTAAGCCTTGTTAAGGGTATTTCTATTTTCAACTGTTAATCCCACATGATCAATGAATACTTTGCAGATGCCTATTTCCTCACATTAGCTAGGAATAAAGAATCCTTCACTCAAGCCATTCACTGCCTGGATACTTTCTGTCTTGTCTCTAGTTCAAATTTCCGAGGATAGAAGACTCTATTTTAGATAGTCTACATCTCCTCTCCCAACTTGGTTGATTCAATTTTAATGAATATGAATACAAAATAACCAAATATTTTAGTTTTTAGATATTCTCTTGATTAACTCAATTTTAATAAAATAAATACAAAATAAAAAAAATGTCTCGATTCTTGAGTATTCCCTTCCACTTCTACAATTCCCCTTCGGAACTTTAGAAAAAATAAGAAGCGTGGTCAAGGAGACATATACTGATCCTGTCTTTCAATTGTGAATACTTTATGATGCATACTTTTAAGTGGACTTAGAAAACTGGATTTCTTTCACTCATGAGAGATATAAAGTGAATTATTGATGTTGGCCGTGAACTTTCATAAAGTTGAAGTGAATTACTGATGTTGGCCGTGAATTATTGATGTTGGCTGGTGTGCTATGAGATTGGCCGGTAGGGTTTAATTAAATTAAAAATATGACTTTTAAAGTACTTTTTTTTTATATAAATATTGTTTAAACATATTTATTATGTTGATTGAACTTAAGTTACATTACCGATAATGTAAGTGACGTCTTTACCAATAAACCATTTCATAATTATTTTTTAAACAAATAACATATTAAAATGGGGAGAGTAAGCTGCATGATGTAATGTTGAAGATTCATCCACATCCACTAGAATTCATATCTTTACCCTCAATGCAATAGGGAAAATACTATTAATAAATTTTATTATATTACATACTTTTAATTTTTTTATTTTAATTAATATGATAAATTTTTACCTTAAACAGTTATGATCTTTGTGAAATTGAAAACTATACTTATCAACAAAAAATTTAAGATACATTTATACACACCCACCTCCCTTATACATTTTACCTACAACTGTCATTGTGCCCAGATTGTGAGTGATGCAAAAGTAAGGAGACTACCAGGCCATTGTGACGACAGAAATCGAAGAAAATCACGCATTTTTACAAACCGTGTGTCACGGCTCTTCACTTAATATTCCATTTCACACCCTTTTCCAATATCTTCGTTGGTGGACCCCACACTAACGCTGTTCTCACTTATTAAGCCTCCAAATGACAATACAGCGATTAGACTCTGCCGACGACGATGAACGCCAAACAAATAACATCTTAAAATATGGAGTAAGAGCATGTAGACATGGGTATCAACGTCAAACAAAATTAATTATTAAATATGTGACGTAATAACAATTTATTTTTCTTATCGCATGGGGTAGGGATATGAATTCCAGTCGATCGGGATGAATCTGCACCATTCCATACTATGCGGAAACAGGTTTCCATACTATGCGGAAACAGGTGGATGTTTGATTATTGGTCAATTCCGAACGCTAAAGCTAAAATCATAATAGATGAAAGTTTTAAATTTAAATCATAAAAATTTAATTTTATTATATTTAAATTTAGTAATATATTTTATAATTGAAATTTCATTGACGGTAATATTTATCTATTATTTATCCATGTGATGTCTTAATTAAAATATTACAAATTCCAAGGCTGGTGGAGAGCCCTACCGAACGAAAATTCCCGTCAATGCCGTTGCCGATAAGGAAGCTAGAAGGAAAATACCGCGTGTTGGCCAGCCGCACGGTCTCATCTGTGAAAAGACACTTCAACTTAAATGAAATGATGAGCACAAAATGCCAAAAGACTGAAAGCTATTCTCAGATCAACCGCACACCGTTCAAAACCATATCACATTTGTTTTAGGCGACGCATGCTTTGCTAGCCAAGTACCGTATTCGATTTCACTTCTTGTCTATATAGTTCGACCTAGCGATGGAGAGGACCTGCCTCTCAAAAATGAGGTTTGTTCTAGCTTTCTTAGCCCTTTGTACTGTTGGTTTTGTAGCAGCGCAAGCAGTAAAAGGCGTTAGCTTCAGTTTTCCAGTATTCAACGACTCCATCGGGGACAACATAAAGCTCTTCAACGATTCATACTTTCAGGTCGAAGGCGACCATAAGGTTATCCAGCTCACCACAGAGAGGGACGGGAAAATATACAGCTCCGGCTGGGCCGTCTACGCGAAATCCATTCCTATATGGGACAAATCCTCCGAGGCGGTGGCCACCTTCACTACCCATTTCGAATTCGTCATCACAAAAGACCCCACCAATAGGTTGGGCTCCGGCGACGGAATGGCCTTCTTCATGGCGCCCCTGGGTTTCCGAGCGCCGGCGCTCAGCGCCGGCACGTGGCTCGGCCTCTTCAACACCTCCACCATCGGAAAGGCGGTGAATCGGATCGTCGCCGTGGAGTTCGACACCCTTAAAAACGCCTACGATCCGGACGACAACCATGTCGGAATCGACGTCAATACCGTCCTGTCTCAGGCAAACAGCTCGGTGAACAACGGGAGCCTCAATGATGGCAAAAAGTGGGACGCCTGGGTGGATTACGACGGCGGAAAGAAGCAGATTGAGGTGTTTCTGGGCCGCACGGGTTTGAAACCGGCGGCGGCGATGCTGCGGTATGGCTTAGATCTGACGAAATTTCTGCCGGAAAACGTCATGGTCGGCCTCTCGGCGGCGACGGGGATGGGGACCGAGAGCCACACCCTGCTGTCGTGGGACTTCTCCTGCCGAACCTCCTGGAACGCCTCATCCATTGACATTGAAGGGACGGAGACTGAAACCCCAGCGAAGAAGCGCCGGAAAAATGTAGCGGTAGCCGATGCTGCCGCCGGTGGCGTGGCGGCGGTGTGCGGGGTGGTTTTGGTGGGTGGCTGGTGGTGGTGGTGGTTTGTGAGGCGGCGGAGGCGGCCGTCGATGGAGGCGGAGAGCGAGATGGAGCTGGACGAGCAGTGCTCGCAGGGGCCACGGAAGTTTACGTATGCGGAGCTGAGCGCCGCTACGAAGAACTTCAGCGAGGAGGAGAAGCTTGGCCAGGGGGGCTTCGGATCCGTGTACAGAGGGGTGCTTCACGATACAAGAGAGCTCGTGGCAGTGAAGCGGGTGTCGCAGGGGTCGAAACAGGGGAAGAAGGAGTACGTGGCGGAGGTGAGCATCATCAGCCGGCTGGGGCACCGCAACCTGGTCCAGCTGTTGGGGTGGTGCCACGAGAGAGGCGAATTGCTGCTGGTCTACGAGTACATGTGCAACGGGAGTCTCAACAGGAGGATCTTCGGAGACGGCGGTGCTTCGCTTGACTGGGGGCGCAGGTACAACGTGGCGTGCGGCGTGGCGGCGGCGCTGGTGTACCTGCACGAGGACTGGGACCAGTGTGTTCTGCACAGGGACGTGAAGTCGAGTAATGTTATGTTGGATTCGAATTTCAATGCGAAGTTGGGGGATTTTGGCTTAGCGCGGCTAGTGGAACGCGACATCGAGTCGGCGCATACGACCGTGGTGGCGGGGACGCTGGGGTACCTGGCGCCAGAGTGCGTGATAACGGGGAGGGCGAGCCCGGAGTCGGACGTGTTCAGCTTCGGGGCGGTGGCGCTGGAGATCGCGTGCGGGCGGCGCGCGCTGGACGAGCGGCTCAAGGATCGGTACAACATGAGGCTGGTGAAGTGGGTGTGGGATTTGTACGGGCAGGGGAAGGTGTTGGAGGCGGCGGCGGAGGCGCTGGGCGACGATTTTGATCCGGAGGAGATGGAGCGGCTGTTGGTGGTGGGGCTGTGGTGCTCGCACCCGGATCCGCAGGCGCGGCCGACGATGCGGCAGGCGCTCAAGGTCCTGCGGTCCGAGGCGCCGCTGCCGTCAATTTCACGCACGATGCCCGAGACGGTGGTGTACGTGTACAGCGATCCCGTTCGGCCCAGCGAGGTGTTGTCCACGACGACGCTGTACGGGACGTGTTCGCTGGTGACCACGGGCAGGTGACCACGGGAGCGACGTCCGTTTTACCAGCATTGTTAATGTCCTATCGTCACTGCAACCAAATTTGGCAAGCTTTGTCAGTGGTATATTCGTAAGACATTTAAGGTTCCAATTTAATAGGGAGAGAATTATATACCATAGTCAAACATCTTTTATAGGAATAGTTTGATATGACTTATAGTATTGTAAACTCTTTAATTAAATCAGAAATATTGTATAGGATCTATATTATGTCATCTATATTTTTATTAAGTGTATATTTATGGTTTTGTTTGGTTAATAATATTAAATTGTTTTAACAAATAAAAAAAAAATTGAAAGCTTTCACAAGCTAGTTAATTATTTGTGCTATATATAAGGATATGATCTTTGATACATTATTTTGTCTTTTTCTTTTAGTTTCATTTATTTTAAAATATATATATTTGTTGTTTTGTTTGGTTAATAATATTAGCAAATAAAAAGTAATTGTTATAGTAATTAAAATGCAAATACAAAAAAAATGCAAATACAAAATATAAGATAAATAAATATATATTTTAATCAAAATTAAAATAGAAAAGTACATCACATGTTAGATTGATTATCAAGTTTGGGGTACTTATTGTAGGCACCTACTTTTGAGTGCATTATCAATATTCAAACTTGTCAATCCTTTCATCATTAAACCAATGAATTAGCCAAATTAAATTAATAATCCTTAGGTCTAAATCAAGAGCATTTATTGCTCCAAAATCAAAAGCATCGAGGGGTGAGTGAAAGTCTTCCCAATGCTTTGCTTCTTAGGCAACACTTCTATGAAAATTTAAATTTTGACCTTTCTCGCCCAAATTTAACCTCTAATGGTCATATTGGTGGAAGTGCCAACTCAAAAGTGTTGCCAATGCTTTTGATTGTCATGCGCTAAAACCAAGAAAGTTGATTATTGGCACCTTCCAAGTCACTCACCATTAATGGATCCAATTCCCAATTTGTAACCCAAGCAAAAATCCTAAATCCAAGATTTACCATTTACAATCTTCCTCCATTAATGACATCTTTATCCCATTTCAAATTCTTACCCTCTCCAATCCTATCAACTTTAATGTAATCCTTCTCCTAAAGAGCCATGGATTCTTATAAAGCCAACACTTAACGGATCCCAATCTATGGACTTTTGAAAGTAATAAAATTCTACCAAATTTCTAATTCATATCATCTTGCAAAGTAACAAAATTTTACCAAATTTCATCTCAAATTCATAGAAATTCATCTTCATGCATGGCAAGGCTATGCCAAAATCTTACCATAATATTATGAAAGCATCCAAGCATTCAAACTTCAACTCTTAAGTGTCTACAAGCAAACAAATAAAATTCAATCAAGCTTCCACAAACAAGGGGAAAATAACCTTAGCATCTTGGGTTGTGCTCTTTCCCCTTGATTTTGACACTTTCTTTGCTTTGTAGCTCCAAGCTTCAATCTTATTGTATACTAGCTAGCTTTGAATATCTCATTTGCATCTAGTTTGGCATTTCATCTTGTCATTGTTAGTCTTTAATTTACATAAGAAATATTTTATTTGTATCATTTGGTAGGGTTTTATACCTTCTAGGTTTAAGCGATCTTCATAATATCAATTATTAAGTTATCAATCCACTGCATTCAATCTCATTTTGCTACTCTTTAAAGCGAAAGCATTGTTAGATTGTAGGTTTGTTGGTGCTATTGCTCTTTGGTTTTACAAAGACAGAGTGAAAGCGTTGATTGTTAGGTGAAAGCACTCCCAACACTATTATTGACCTAGTGGTGTTTTTGCTATTAAGCATTAAATACATGCATTTCTCTTTTTAGTTGTTTTTAACATCTATTTGAATAAGGGTCCACTATTGGCCAAGGGAGTCTAACATTCTCCTCTAACTTAGGTAGACCTCTTTATTGTCAATTCCATATTTTTTGTTTGTTTTGCAAGAAGGAAAAAGTACCAACAAGAGCTAAAAGTAGTAGTAGCACTTCTACAAGACTAGTAGCACTTTTGTCTCTATGGTAGAAATAGTATTTTTTTTTGCTCCACAACCCTTTCTATTTTAACATTTAGAACTCAATTTCGATTATTATATGTTAAATTAGTTTATGTTTTTTGTTTACTTGTTAAAATAAGAGGAAAGGAAGAAACAACTAGTTTAGAATTATAAAATTTAAGGGACCAACTAAATATTCAAGCCTTCATCATTGAATCAAAATTGCATTTAGCTAAATCTATGACTTGTTTGTTGCATTCTTCTTGCAACCTTACCTTCAAAAGATAAGTCATTTTTACTTTATCATCAAAATAAAAATCATTATAGTTTTAGGCCTTGTTGCATTTATATGGTGAATTAGGGCTAGATTAAGGTTGAGCTTAGTCAAAGAATGTCTTAAGAGAAACATTGGTGTTTTTCAATCAATCCATCAAACTCTAGATGCTAAGATAACAAACTGCCCTTATCATCGAAGTGAGATGGAGAGCATAAAGTATCATGAAGAGGTCCTTTATGACATCTTTATTATTTTCATCACATTTTGGTGAACCTAACATGAACAACACTATAGGTCCCAAGATTTTAGTTAACAAAGCTAAACCTTAATCAAGCTAAAAATGATTAAACTTTAATCAAGACCACTAAATATTATTTATTTAGATTAGATCACATTAAATCTAGATAATAAGAACATAACCAATTACTAGTCCTATTAATGGTCTTCATGATCCTATAAATAATTGTCATATGAGCTATTAGGTTATCTTAGGTATATAACGAGCTTGGCTTTCCAATTGCCCATATAGGGTTTCATGCATATTATATGCCTAGTAAGGAGTATATTACAATGGACTAGTGGGAGTCATAAGGAGGCATATTATTACCCTTCATGTACTATCTTGGCCACATATCCAAGTGGTTAATTCTATGTATTATTGCCAACTCACATATTGGTTTTCTCTCATGTATCAATAGATATATAGAGAGGAGTTAGGTATACTAAGACCTTTGATATATAGGAAAATCCTTGAGGTATATAGGTTAGATTTGGTATATCAAGGGAAGGGGATATAAGGTTGCTAAAATATTTTCTTTCTTTTTTAATCAACTCTATAAACTTTAAAACTTAATTAATCCTTCCTTCTCTCCCAAACCTATGGCCAAGAGATGCTACCTAATCCGTAGTGTTGCTCATCAATTGGCCATGAACCCTAATCCTCAAGTGGAAGATCATGATGACCAATCTACCTTTGAGGACCCAATATCTTAGCAAGAAGAGGAGGTTTCTACACCTTCGAGTTCTCTAAACCCTATCCATGATGATTAAGGAAAAGTGGTTTTTCAATTTACAACTCACATGGCTTACTTTCTATAAAAGCATAGGGATATTGTGGAGATATTTCTTAGAAATTGTTAGAACCCTATCCTAACATTAATATGTAAATATGTATATGGCACCTTAGGTGCCTAGTGCATATGGGTCCACATGATGTAAGTGTTACTTATTGTAAGGAGAATAAAATATGTAATCATTTCTTTATTATGAGTTACTAGCTTAGGTCCCCCAATTGCATGTGGACTAACCCTTGAGCATTAGGGTTTGATAATAGTCAATAAAAATGTAGGAGTTGAAGTGAAATATATCAAGTATTTTTCTCAAATTATAATGGAGCTTTACTTCCAAGGAGGTTGCTCCCTCGAAGAGACCTGCAATATCAAATTATCTTGATTAATAAAGTTTATTGTATTTCTTTCAATACTTTTCAAGTACTCTATTATTTCCTTTCTTACATTTCTATTAATTTCTATAATACATTGTTGTGAATGTGCTTGATTTTATCTAAATATTTTGAAGAAGTGGTATCAAAGCACTTTAGGACCATATTTTGTTGTAGTTGTAATGGTTATTGTTATGATGTCCATTCCCTATTAGGTATACTTTTCCTTCTACTCTTTTCCCCTAAAACACCATACAAAAATAACACTTTTTTTTCTATTTTTAGTGGAATAGGTTACAAACCCTATGTCAAGTGTTTTAAATATCATGGAGGACTTGTCATTTTTGACAAAGCTATATTTCCTATAAAGCATCTGGTGAAGTGAGGGATGATCAAACTACAATATTTAGGCTTTAAAAAATACTTGTATAGGATAATGAGCTCCCACATACCTTTGGGTGTATAGAAAGAACCCCTTGATATTAGGAGAAACCTTTAGCCTTCAGAAGATATTGATCATTTGAGTTTTATGGTGCACCAATAAATAGCATACTAGGAAGTTACTCTCATAATACACTCACAAACAAATAATATGACTATTGATATAGTGGAACCCTTCATAGTTAGACCTATGAGATATTGGAACAACCACTAATCATGACTAAGATAGTATATTAGAGAGCCCACAAAACCAAACACACTTTGACTTAGATCATCCTTGTTAATCTGTGTCATCCACCTTCGAACCCTATTTAAACCAAAACTTAGACTTGAACATACAAAGAAAGAAGTTCTCATCATAGATTCATGATATAGTAATAGTCAATAATAATAATCTATGTAGGTAGTTAGTTGATAATATGATAGTGCAGTCTAAATAGTTGATAAAAATAAATTATAGTAACAATTAGTAGCAATTGTCAGGTGGAAACTTGATAGTAGCAAAAAACACCTTATTGGGCTATGAAAAGAATTAGGTGAAACAATCAACCAAAAAAGTCTTAGGTTTGAAAAAACATCACTTGATGGTATGGTCCATTGTGATCATATTTTTGAATTGATCGTTTTGGTATATAACACCCATAAGTTTTTTGAAACTTGAAAATCATCATTTTAGGGTAAAGTCTATTTCAATCATAGTTTGAGTTGATTGTTTTGTTATATTACCCATAAGTGCTTTAGAGAATATCAAATCACCTAAACATGGTTGGAGCTACTAGGGGTGTCCATATGGAGTATCTAATTGAATAAATAAATCAAATGTAAACTAAGATGAGTCAAATGAGGGCTTTGATCATTCAAACATTCTAACATAAAGATACCAGGTGGCTATATGAATTTTATGTTACATGAGTAGAATAAGTTAAAATACAATTTATAATAAAACTAAATGACTTTAAAAGTCATTTAAAAAGCATGACTCATGCATACAATTAGCTTGACAATGTTAAAACACAATGTTTTGATACTTTGCATTATCAAATGGTAGATATTTAAATACATAGGATGCCTAATTTTGGCATAACAAACCTCTAACTAAACCTATAACTACCTTTGTCATATAGCATATGCATAGTCCTTGTGATGGGTGGTTATACCACATGCCATTTCACATGGGCTATGATGGATGGTTATACCCTTGTCCTCTAGTAGACCTTACATACCATGTGTTGAGTGGTTACTCAACTTACATACACATTATCTATGATGTAATAATTCCTAACATTTCCCCCTTATTACATCATAGTCATAGCTCTATCTTTAGCTTATGACCAAAATTATTTTCTAGGGTAATGCAAGGATCTATAGATTTGAGAGAGAAATTCTCCCCTTAATGTAAACTTTCTATTAAAATACTTAGGAGTATTAGGTTCCACTAATCATGGAATCTAAAAATACACTTATTACAAATACTCATTAAATAATTTCTAATTCTTATAGAATTGAATGCATGAATTATGTGCATCCTCTAATGTCTTCATGTGAAGTATATGCTACCATGCATCTTATGTCAACCATTGAATTGATTGGTTACCAATTTTTTTCTTACATGTAGTGAGATGAAATTTTTGTATGGATTCTTCTGCTTCTTCACCTTATTTTTCTTTCCATGTCTTCTATCATGATTAAGTTTTTGATTCCTTGCAAGTTCTCCTTTTATTATAATATCTTTAATATGATACATAGAATATCTGTTTTGAATGCAATCTTTAGCAATTATGTGTGCTTGTTTCAACCCCTTGAATGATCCCATAACTACCATAGTTTTTCCTTGAACAAGAATGTAACAACCTGTCAAGTGCTCAATAGCCTTTAGAGTTGAACCATTAGGGCCCAATGACTACTGACACTATCTAACAAATATTCCTTTATTTTGTATTATATTGTCAATTTTGATGATATCCTTCTACATCTTATGATTTAGTACCTTTATTACTTGTAGCACTAGTACAATCCTTGACAAGAGTTTTATGAGATCTTGGGCTTTGATAATGATGTAAGGATCTCTTATTTTGTGAGTTGTAAAAATAGATAATATTTTCTTAACAAGATCAAGTTTACAAGCTATGTCATGTTTCTTGAAAGCTCTTTTTATAATATGACATTCATTCTACAAATGTTTTATTAGGATATTTTATTACATTATTATTAGATCATGCATTATTAGGTGAAAGATTATTTTAATATTCCTTGCATGTAATGATCTCCTAAATCAAGAGTATCAATCTTCCAGTTTGTAACCCTAAAGCATGTATTAAATAATATCTTACCTCAATGAATGAATTGATTTTTGCCATCACTGATATCAGAGTAGAGAAATCTAAGCATACTCTAAACTTGCAATGTTATGTTGATCTAGAATATCAAAAATTATTCCTTTATCTGATCCATCACCAAGTGTATGAGGTTTTATAAGATATTATCATCAATAATTGATGATAATCCCTTTAATTTATTTGATGTGCATAGGTTTGTGTGCTTATAGGTTCAATTCATGGGGGAAATATCCATTGATAATTAGAGCATATGTGATTGTGACCTTGGATCTGGTATTATAAAAAGCATATATTTGGTAGCTATTTCCTTTTAATGGTTGTAGGAGAATAAAAGGAAATACATGCTACCAAATATGCACTTTAATGAGCCCCCTAACAATATGTGCTTTAATGAGGCCCCCAATAATTCATATTAGGTCTCCTTAAGGTTGTTGCATATTACCCTTGCTAAATCTCTATTCATTTTTTTCTTAGGTATCGCATTATAGAAACTTTGGAGCTCATTTTCAGGGTCTTTTGAGATTTCTTTGAGTTTTTTAACAAGCACCAAACTAATATTTGATTCGTTTAATGCATTTGGCTTGTCGAGTTCTTCAATTTGAAAGAAATATGAAATCAAATTTCTAGATCAAGATTTATGTCCTTTAGAAGGTTTTGCATCAAAAAAACCTAATATTCTTGTTAATTAATGCATGTAAGTAGTTGCTATTGGAGGTCAACATCCAAAAAGAGATCCAAGGTTCTAGTCTAAGGAAAAAAGGATATCTAACAAGTGTTAAAAAATTTATGAAAAGGTTTTTTAATCTCTTTATGAAGATTTAATATATTCAGGATTGAATCTTGACTGGAATAGCTAACATTAGATCTAAACCTAGATATCTAAGGTGTACCCAAAAATGAACATCTTTTTTTGGAGCTCAAGCAATTTGGTGATGAGTCTATGTTTTGACATGGCACTCGATAAGCTACATGATTATAGTAAAATGTTTATTGGATGTGAATTCAGTTAAGAGAGGGAACTTTATTGAGCCTTATGTCATGATCCTACTCTTATTTCTTAACACATGCTCCACTCAAATCACACAAGATTCATGTAGCTACTAGCAGGTGCACATGATTTTGCATAGGCGTCACCTAGAAAAAGCAATGCCACCTATGAAAAGTAGTGCTTGTGATCACAAATTTGACTTGGACTATGTAGCTTAATAATAAATTTGCACCCCTATTTTTTATTGGATCACAAAAAATAGTAGAAATACAAACTCACAACCCCCTATAGTTTCAGTTAATGATAAAAGTAAAAAACGACACCCTCAAAACAAGTAGTAGCTAAGTGGTACCTCTGAAGCACTAGTGCAAAAAGACACTGTTAAACATTGTATGAGAGCCTTTCAAACCTTATGGGTGGGTCCACTTCACTAGCTAGTGCATCATGGTTGAAAACTTTCACCTTTGATGAAATATGAGTTTGATTCCCATCAAAATAAATTATTTTTTTGGGCACTTTATAAAGGTTTGGAATTTTTTTTGAACACGCTTTTATTATTTTTTATAAAGTGGGGATAAAATCAACACGTATTATTTTTTTTTAATAAAATAAAAAAATTCTTTTTAAAAATAAGTGCTTTATATTTTTTTTAATAAAGAAAAGCTTTATTTTTAAAAATATTAGCACTTTTTAAAAGCACATATTTGATTTATTTTTAAAAACACTTTATTATATTACCTCCTTATTACCTCTTTACAAGTATTCAATAGGATTTTTTTCTTCTAGGAGTTGGTCAACATGCTACAAGAAGAAGAAGAAAATAATAAATTAAGGGACTAGTTGTCAAACAGTGTACTCATAAGCCAAAAACTTGGAAGTCAAAAGTTTGGAAAACAATGAAGACAAAAGGGTTTTTTGAATAAAGGTCCTTCATCATAATCATAACAACCTCAATACAAAAAAAATATTTCTATATCTATGAACATGACGACCATGATACCAAATATTGTTGGTACAATGCCACCCCATGAGGAGTTCAGATTTGTAAACCTCAACAAAAGCAACAAGGAGTGCATGTTTCCATTGAAGATTTAGATCCATATTACGAACATGTACATGAAGATTCAGATTCAAATCTTGAATAGACACACAAATTACTCATGAAAAAATCTATCACTAAACACACAAATGATGTTTGGTATATTAATTCTAGTGGTAGCAAGCACATGATAGGGAACAAAGAATAATTTGTCAATTTGGAAGAAAAATATAGGAATTCAATAATCATTATTTATAATCAAACCTACAAGGTGAAAGGAGAAGATGATGTCAAAATTCATCTTCTATATAGAAAATACACCATCAAATAGGACCTTTGTGTCTTGGGACTAGCCAATAGTTTATTGTCTATGCCCCAACTACTGGATAAAAATATGAAGGTTGATTTTAGAGTTGAAAATAACCATAAGAGGTGTTTTATCACTAAGAATGGTAAGCACGTATTATAAGGATATGAAACTTGGTTCCTCAACCTTTTGGTACCATTAGATGGATTGAATGGTGGTCAGATGTCATCCATAAAATCATCACCTTTCTCAAATCTCTTAGCAAACATATCATTTTCAAGCATCAGTCCAACACTACTCTTAAATAAAAATTAGCTTAGGCTTCCCAAAAACATGAGTCTTTTCCTTTTAATCATTATATCTAATAGCATGTGGTGTGATTTTATCACCAACGTATGCTAGCTATACATCATGATGCAAAGGGATATTAGATTAATGTTATAATACATTAGCTCAAAATTGGAAATAGGGTCACTAAGAAATTTTCCATCATCTTAGGCCTCTGATGAGGATTCAAGTTTATCAAAAAAATTACCAATCAAACATGAATTTATACACCTTATAAAATATGATCGAGGTAGACAAGCCTGACCCAGAGATAAGTCTATCAAATTATAGATAAGGCTAATAAAATTTTTAGAGGTTTAATAATCAGCTTTTTAGATTTGACAAATCAAATCAAAAGATAAGGCTCGCAGGCATTTCAAAAAAATCCTAACAATTTTTAATTAAAATCCCTAATTAATTTAATAATCCTTAACACCCCTCCAAACCATATAATCATTGGACTTCAATGTCTATAAATGTGAAGAAGAAAGATCAAAATAATACAAAAATTTGAAGACCAATGAGTTGAACTTTTTCGCTAGAGGTGCTAGAATAGGTCTTCACAAAATGCAAAAGTGGTGTCACCACTGAGTCAAGCTCAAAAAATCTTTCCAATGACTATAAATACTACTAACATTGAATCTCAAGAAGCAAAAGAAAACAGGGATATGAATATCCTTTACAAAGTAGCAAGGAATATTTGTAGAAAATATTCCATCAAACATATATATATATATATAATAAGCTTTCCCATGTCTATAGAAATCAAAGAACAAATCCTGCATGCGATATGTGATAATTTTCCTATATGACTTATCAAAGAACTACATAGTTTGATGACATGATGAATTGGGAGAGCTAGCTATCAAAAGATGTTTGTTTTAAAATGTGATACGTGTTGTTGTTGTTTGTAAAGCATATATGGATGTATTTTTTTTGAAATGGTACATATTAGACCATAAAAAATGAGGGTCACGTGTCTAGAGTAGGATTTCATGGTATTCGGTGCTATAAAAATCCTAATGGCACATGGAACTTGCTGGAAGTGCACCATACCATGTAAAGGTTGGGTCTTCAATCAGAAACCAATGACACATATAGGATAGTTTGTGGGAGGGCCACATAAAAAAAATATGCATGGCATGAGGATTCTACAATAAGTGGCAATGAATAAGAATGTGAGGTCGATGTTGTCCAAGAAGACCTTTATAGGGGGGCTTTACTGAGGCTACATTAGTAGGAAAACTATAACCAGATTATGCATAGAAAAAAAATTCTACAATGGGTGGCAATGCATCAGAGTGCAAGGTCGATGTTTTCCAAGAAGACCATGACAGGGAGGCTTAACTGAGGCTGCATTGGTAGGAAAATTGCAACTGCAATTATGGATTTTTTTTGGTAGTGATAGATGCCCTAGATGTGGTAGAAGTCTAACACTATTGAGCTTTAGGTTTCTACAATGTGGTAAAAAATGATCAATGATTCTAGGGTTTTACCAATGAATATGACAAGCTCAACCCTAGATTTTTGCAAGCAATGATAGCCTTGAAACCAACTCAAAAGGACATGGTATAATCTCCATCTAGAGCTACTTCCTAATTTTTTTTATGAGGGTTGCTACTTGAACCTTTAGGACTTCATTCTGGCTAATTTGTTTTTTGTTGCTAGATCTAATAGAGTCAATTATGTGGAGTTGGTTTCTTGACTGCATGCTTCAACTCCATATCATTGGTCAAGTTGTGGCCTTGTTTTGGTGAGCTAAACATGAGGAATACCCCACTAGACGGGGGCCGAGGGGGTATGGAAGTAGTGAGGACTGTGGTTACAGGGGAAATACTATGGGGGAAGTGCAGGAATCATGGGGTACAAGTGGGGTATGTTAGGATGGTGTGCAACAAATATGTATTGGAAGGTCACACGAAAACAAAAGGGCCACAACAAATAGTGACAATAAGGGTGATATGCCAAGCCATTGTATCTTTCACCAGAGAAGAAGTGGTTTTAGGAGTGACGATGCAAGTAAAGAGAGATTAGATGATAGGTAGTGGAAATTAAAATATGTAGCTAAGCTGGTTTGAGCCAAGAAAAAATCACAACATCAATGATAGATTGGATGATGATAGTCATAGATATTGTAATAGAGCTTTCATCATCATCGACAACATAGCATGAGGAACATCCACTTTAGGAGACAATAAATTTTTGTCTTTTGTTCAATCTTTAAGAACAAAAATATCTTTAGGTAGAACATTAAGATCTGGTAGAACAGGTGCAACAACAATAGAATGAAGTTCTTCAACTCATAGTCTTCATTAAATTCTTCATTTTTATTTTTAAGTAGCAACATTGTCTAAAGGAAAGACAATGGGCTCCCTGCCCATGAATCTTAGTTCAAACATAGGTGTTGCCAATACATCAAATTTATCTTTTTTCAGATAAATTTTCTTTTTCTTCAACTACAAGATTTTTTCTGCCATTTCTTCTATCATGGCAATTTTAATCAACATAACTTTAATAGAGAGCATTTTAGCTCTTTGAGCTATCTCTTCCAAATATATATTAGGTATCTTGATTCTTGAAATAGGAGTACCCCATGGTGTGCTTTGATACCAAGCTGATGAGGATTCAAGTTTATCAAAAAACTTACCTATTATTTTCATTGATCAAACATGAATTTATACATCTTAAAAAATTTGATCGAGGTAGATAAGCCTGACCAAGAGATAAGTCTAACAAATTATAGATAAGGCTGATAGAATTTTTAGAGGCCTGACAATTAGCTTTTCAGATTTGATAAATAAAATCAAAAGATAAGGCTCACAAGCCTTTTAGAAAACTCCTGACAACTTTTTAATTAAAATCCTTGATTAATTTAATTAATTAATTAAACATAAATTCTAACTATTTAATAGTTTAATACTTAACATCCTATTATCACAATGCTTGCATTAAGGCCATTCATGATGCTAGGGTTTTAATTACCAACTTGTTGGAGGTTACTTGAGCCTTTGTCCAACACTACGAGCATGTCATTGCCTCACAAAAGCCTTTAGACTAGAGGAAGCAAGCCCTCTAGGATTGTCTTGCTATGGTCCCCAAAAAACTCTTTGATGCTCAAAGAGTTGCTTGCGATCAACTACTCTTGCTCTAAGATTTATATGAGGCCCTCTCTCAAATATCCAATGATAAAGATCCTAGGCTAGACAACTTTCCCTATGAATTTTACAAAGCCCTTTGAGACCTTATAGGCCCTAATATACTCCAAGTTTATCAAAAAGCTTCAGAAAGTGGCTCTTTTGGACCAAAAATTAATAAGAGTAATATCTGTTTTATCTCAAAGGTTAAATACCCTGAGTTGATCACCAATTGGTGTATGATCAAATTTTTTAATTTGTTATACAAGATCATAATTGAAGCCTTAGCCTTGTGTCTATGCCATTTTATTCCTACCATCATTAGACAAAAGGAAATAGGTTTCATAAAAAGTAGATATATATTATATAATATCTTGATTTTTTGGGAGGGAATGGAATGGGCTGAGAAATCCAACCAACTAGCCATTTTTCTCAAAATTAACTTTGATAAAGCCTATGACCGTATTGAGTGGCACTTCATTCTTGCCATGCTCAAAGCCTTAGGTTTTGGAAATGATTTTATCTTTGTGGTTAAGATGCTCTTTGAAAATACCTCTGTTGTTTGCACTATCAACAAAACTCAATCAAAGACTATTAACCTTTTCACTCAATCAAATAATGTTTCCCTCTTGCCCCCTCTCTCTATGTCATTGTAGTTGAAGGTCTTAGTCATATCCTTGCTTATGAATCCAATTTAGGCCTTATTAAATATATTTCTCTTTCCAAATATCAATCCCACATTATCAATGGATACTTTGCAGATGACTCTTTCTTTACATTAGTTGAGGATAAATAATCCTTCACTCAGGACATTCATTGCTTGGATACTTTTTATCTTGCCTCTAGTTCAAACATCTAGTGGTGAAAGACTTTTTTTTAGATAACCTGCATCTCCCCTTCCAACTTGATTGACTCAATTTTAATAGAGATGGATACAAAATGGAAAAGTGTTTTGGTTCTTGGGTATTCCCTCTACCTTCCACAATTTCCCCTTGGAGCTTCAAAAAATTATCATACAGAAAATTGAAGCTAAACTTGCCTAATGGACCACTAAAAATCTTTCCTTTGTTGACAAGTTATAAATCTACTCCAATATTTTGGCTATGATCCACATGTATTACTCTTCATGTTAGGCCTTGTCCAAAGCTTGTTATCAGAATATAGAGAAGTTGTTAAGATATTTTCTCTAGGTGAGTTTAATAATGGTATAGCATTTGATATAACATTAAAATTTTAACGTGAAGCTCTACTAGGGTTTGCATGCATTACTATCATCAATTTATCTCACACCGCATCTTTATCCAAGGTTTTATGTAGGAGTTTTCTATTGTTACTTTTACTATTATACCCTTTGCATTTTCTCAACCTTGGAAAAATCATCTCCTTTAAAATAGTCTCAACTCTCATTGAAACTCCACCTCTTGGTGAAGTTATCAAGTATCATGGCTCCAATATAGTGTCCATAGAAACATGTTTTGAAAGTATATAAGCTAATGTTTCCACCCTTGATATTGTGCTTCCTATACAAAAAATTGAAAATGCATGCAAATGGCTTCATCAATACATGCTTATATTCCTACGACATATATCCAATGACACCCTCATTCATCAATGGATCTAGAATGCATGGCATCCCCATGGTATTAAAGTGGAGCATATACAAAACCTCACTAAGGGGTTTTTCTATTTTTGGTTTACTAATCCTCAAAATGCTATGGTTGTCCTAACTAGAGACCCATGGTATATTAGGAATACCCTTTTAATAATTCAACCTTTGCATCATAATTTTACTATCTCTATGGATATCTCCTTGGAAGTGTTTATGTGGGTAGAATTCTTTGCTGTCCCTATTTTGTTGTGGCCTATTCAATAATTAGTCATCCTTATTGGTAAATTCATTTTCATAGAATAATAATTTTTTTGTCATCCACCCCCACAAGTATTTGTGTGTTGATGTTGACCTCTCTAAGGAACTCAAAAAAATTATTGACATCCAACTCGAGGATACCCATTTCCAAAAGAGGGTGGTTTATATTAACCTTTCAAACACATGTTATAGATATCAGTCAATGACTCATAAAATAAAATATTTCCCCCTCATGAATGATCATTTTAGAGCTAGATCTCCTTTGATGGCTACTCCTGCACTTGCATTAATGCCAACACATGTTAATGGGTCAAAGAATGAACAATATTAGAAAATAAAAATAAAAATAAAAATATCTATCTCTTTGCCCCCATAGGAATTTCATGCAAACCTTCACCTCCCATTGCTTTAGCTATATCTCCTTCTTGTCTTCCCACCACCCCCATCACTCATAGCTCCACCTCTATAACTATCATTCTAAGCACCTTCCAACCTCATGTTGAGAATCCTACTAGTTCCCCGAAATCTATCATCACCCCCTATTTAATATCCCTTCCCTAATTTCCATCAACACATCTAAGTACCCTACCCATAGGGGTGACTCATCACCCTTTGAGTCCTATTATAGAGTGCTCAGGAGATCCATTGGAAAATATAAGGCACATCGAATTCATATGCAATAATAATTTGTGTTTTATCTCGAGCACCTTTGCTTCTCTTGTAGACTTTGAAGATACTAAGGAAGTAGAGGGAGTTTTGCTCCTTGAGCATTCCTCATGAAGTGCCTTTCATGGAATGTTTGTGGTCTAACATACCTAATTAAAAAGTACTTGGTCCACCATATTATTTCAAATATTTCTTTAAGATTTGGTGCTATAGTCATTCTCTACCTATAAGAAGTCATGGTAATAGGCTTTATTCTACATAGTACTTATTAGTTTAACTAGTCCCGGTGCCACTTTTAATCCACCTCTCATACTCCTGGTAAAGGAGGAGTAATTATTTGTCTTAAATACCTACAACTTCCATTTTGTGACTTAGGGAGTATACAATTTGGATTATTCTAGTGCTTGTGGGTTAGCCCCTTGACATTCTCAATGTTTATGCTCCCAATAATGCTTCGAGTAGATGTAATTTTTGGCAATAGATTACTTTATCCCTTCTCCTTGCCACCCATATTGTAAGCTATGACTTTAATATGGTTGAATATGCATATGTTAAAGCTGAGATCCTTCATATGCATTGGGTTACAGAAGAATATGAGGCTTGGTATTTTATGGGGAATAAATTGGGGTTTTTTTATCCTAATTCGTATTTCTCTCTCTCCTTTAGTCATACTTGTTCTCTTGGTTCTAATCATCAACTAGGAGAAAATTGACTGTTGAAATGCCTTTACAGAGCTATTATTTTCGATAAAAGAGCCTTTCCTTTTCTTGTTTGTCTAACTTGACTCCTTTCGTGGAGCCTCTCCTAATAATTTTGCCATATTTTTTCCATTCAAATCTCCACCTTTCCTCCTTGTCAGTTCACCTCTTAATTATTTCCAAATACCTCATTTCTTCATCATTCCACCTTTCTTTTATATATTAGGAGGATATAAAATTTGGTTCCTCGTCCTTCTTGTACCATTGGCTAGATTGAATGGTGGTCAAATACCATCCACAAAATGTCCACCTTTCTCAGATATCTTGGCAAACATGTCAATTTTAAGCACTATTCCAACACCGCTCTCAAATATAAATTGGTTTAGGTTTCCCAACAACTTGAGTCTTTCCCTTTTAATCGTGATCTCCAATAGCATTTGCTATGAGCTTGTCACCAACATATACTAGATAAAAATTATAATACCAAGTGAGCTTAGATTAAGGCTAGAATGAATTAGCTCAAAATTGGAGACAAGGTCTCTAAGGAATTTTTCATCGGCTTAGATATTCTTGTCATAGCACTTGCATCAAGGCCATTGAAGAGGTTAGGGTTTGAAGTACTACCTGGTAGGAGGTTACTCGAGCCTTTGTCCAACACTATGAGCAGGTGTTTGCCTCATAAGAGCCTTCAAACTAGTGGGAGCAAGTCATCTAGGATTGTCTTGTTGTGGTCACCAAATAACTCTCTGTTGCTCAAACAGTTATCTGTGATTAACCACTCTCACTCAAATATTTGTACGAGGCCCTCTCTCAAACGATCCATAATAAATCTCTTGGGCTAGAAAACTTTCCCTATGATTTTTACTTGCAAAGCTCTTTGAGACCTCGTAGGCCTTGATCTACTCCAAGTTTATTAGGAAGCTTCAGTAAATGCCTCTACTAGACCAAATATTACTAAGGATAATATCAAATTTATCCCAAAGGGTAAAGACCCGGATTTGATCACCAATTGGTGTACGATCACCTTTCTCAATATGTCATACAAGATCGTCATCAAAGCCTTAGACTTGTGTTTATGCCATTTGATTCCTGCCATCATGAGACTAGAGCAAACATATTTCATCAAAAGTAGATATATATTAGATAATGTCTTGGTTGTTTGGAAGAGAATGGACTGGGTTGAAAAATCCAACCAACCAACCATTTTTCTCAAAATTAAATTTAAGAAAACCTATGACTGCATTGTGTGGCGCTTCATTATTACTATGCTCAAAGTATTGGGTTTTGGTAATGGTTTTATCTTTGCAGTCAAGCTACTCTTTGTAGATACCTCTATTGTCCTTACTATCAACAACACTCAATCAAAGTATATTAGCCTTTTTTGATTAATAAAACAAGATTGTCTTCTTGCCCCCTCTCTCTGTCATTGTAGTTGAAGTTCTCAGTCATCTCTTGGCTCATCAAACCAATTTAGGCCTTTTTAAGGGCATTTCTCTTCCCAAATGTCAATCCCACATGATCAATGGATACTTTATAGGTGCCTCTTTCCTCAGATTATCTAAGGATGAAGAATCCTTTACTCAGGCCATTCACTACCTGGATACTTTTTGTATTGCCTCTGGCTCAAACATACATTAGCAAAAGACTTTGTTTTTAGACAGTGTACTTCTCCCCTTCCAACTTGGTTGACTCGGTTGTAATAGAGATGAATACAAAATGAGAAAGTGTTTCAGTTCTTGGTTATTCCTTTTGCCTTCCACAATTTCCCTTTGGAGCTTTAGAAAAATGTTATATAGAAAATTGAAACCAAGCTTGCCTACTCGACTACTAAAAATCTTTCCCTTACTAACAAATTTTAAATTTGCTCCAAGATTTTGGCTACGACCCATCCACATTTATTACTCCTCATGTAACCTAAGTGTATTAATCTTCTCATGTTGGATCTCGTCCAAAGCTTGTTATCGAAGATAGAGAAGTTATTCAAAGATTTTCACTAGACAAATTTAAAATGTAACCTACAAATTTTATTGTTAACCAAGAAAAAAAGAAATGGTTCTTCATAACTGTAAACACCCAGGCCAAATGGATAATGAGAGCCCTCAAATACAAACCCTATAAAGTGGTGGTTTAACGACTACCACCATCTCTTTATTATTTTTGTCGTTTAAGGATGACCAGCCTCCAAAAAGTTCGACAGTTTAAGTTTCGTCAATCGCTGAAGAATCAGAAAATGACGGAATTAGTGCGTGACTATAAATATTTTTTTGCGAAAAGAATGGGTCAAAAGATGATGGGTTAAAAAATTTAATGGAGAAATGCCGAATTTGTAATTTTCTTTGTAAAAGAAATAAAAACTTAAAATCTAAAATTAATGCGTTCACATATTAGTGAGTTTGGTATATTTTCGAATCATTTGAGTGGGAGGAAATAATGAACGTTTCGCTTCCAAATATAAGCAGCTTTGTCAAGGAGACATGGACCATCTTGTCTATCAATTATGAATACTATAATTTTGATAGGACTTAAAAAACTGGGTTTCATTCGCTTATCAGATATAAAGTGAATTCCTGATGTTGGATTTATTAAAGTGAATGTTTCTTTTTATATAGATTTAATTAAATTAATAATATAACTTTTAAAATAGTTATCATAACAAACATTAAAACAATATAAAACATACTCCCACACTGCTGTACTTACTCCACACCCCCACCCTCAAATTGCTGTACTTACTACCCACCCCCACCCTCATTTGAGGGTGGTGAGGGTGGGAGTGGGGAGTAAGTACAGCAGTGTGCTGTACTTACTCCCCACCCCCACCCTCAAATTGTTGTACTTACTCCCCACCCCCACCCTCATTTGAGTGTGTTGTACTTACTCCCCACCCCCACCCTCAAATTGCTGTACTTACTCACCACCCCAACCCTCATTTGAGGGTGGGGGTGGGGAGTAAGTACAACTAGATGTGTTGTACTTACTTCCCCCACCCCCACCCTCAAATTGTTGTACTTACTCCCCACCCCCACCCTCATTTGTGTTGTACTTACTCCCCACCCCCACCCTCAAATTGCTATACTTACTCCCCACCCCCACCCCTCATTTGAGTGTGCTCGTACTTACTCCCCACCCCCACCCTCAAATTGTTGTACTTACTCCCCACCCCCCACCCTCATTTGAGGGTGGGGGTGGGGAGTAAGTACAACAATGTGTTGTACTTACTCCCCACCCCCCACCCTCAAATGAGTATAGGGGGTGGGGAGTAAGTACGATAGTGTGCTCGTACTTACTCCCCCACCCCCACCCTCTCGTACTTACTCCCCACCCCCACCCTCAAATGCACTTGTGTGTTGTACTTACTCCCCACCCCCACCCTCAAACATGGGGGTGGGGAGTAAGTATAGCAGTGTGCTGTACTTACTCCCCACCCCCCACCCTCTCGTACTTACTCCCCACCCCCACCCTCAAATGATTTGAGGGTGGGGGTGGGGGAGTACATGCAGCGATGTGCTGTACTTACTCCCCACCCCCACCCTCACTACTGTACTTATTCCCCAACCCCACCCTCAAGTGCTTGTACTTACTCCCCACCCCCACCCTCAAATGACTATTGTACTTACTCCCCACCCCCACCCTCAAGTGTTGTACTTACTCCCCACCCCCACCCTCATTTGAGGGTGGGGGGTGGGGAGTAAGTATGGGGTGGGGAGTAAGTACAGCAGTGTGCTGTACTTATTCCCCATCCCCACCCCTCATTTGAGGTTGTGGTGGTGGGGAGTAAGTACGATGGATGTCCTCATTTGAGGGTGGGGGTGGGGAGTAAGTATGGGGTGGTGTTGTACTTACTCCCCACCACCACAACCTTAAATGAGTGTGGGGATGGGGAGTAAGTACAACGATGTGTCTGTACTTATTCCCCATCCCCACCCTCATTTGAGGTTGTGGTGGTGGGGAGTAAGTACAACACACTACTATACTTACTCCCCACCCCCACCCTCAAATGATGGTGGGGGTGGGGAGTAAGCACAGACGATGTTTACTCCCAAGACACTCGCTGTACTTACTCCCCACCCCCACCCTCAACTCCTGTACTTACTCCCCACCACCACCCTCAAATGAGGGTGGGGGTGGGTAGTAAGCACAAGCACACTGCTGCACTTACTCCCCACCCCCCACCCTCATTTGAGGGTGGGGGTGGGGAGTAAGTGTAGCGATGTCTGTACTTACTCCCCACCACCACCCTAAGTACATGACACCTGCTGCACTTACTCCCCCACCCCCACCCTCATTTGAGGGTGGGGGTGGGGGAGTAAGTGCAGCAGATGTCGTACTTACTGCCCACCACCACCCTCAAATGAGGGTGGGGGTGGGTAGTAAGTACAACACACTGCTGCACTTACTCCCCACCCCCCACCCGTGTCTCTGTACTTACTACCCACCCCCACCCTCAACCACCCTCAAATGAGGGTGGGGGTGGGTAGTAAGTACAGACACCTGCTTGCACTTACTCCCCCACCCCCACCCGTGTGCTCGTACTTACTACGCACCCCCACCCTCATTTGAGGGTGGGGGTGGGGAGTAAGTGCAGCACACGGGTGGGGGGTGGGGAGTAAGCAATGCAGCGGTGTCGTACTTACTACCCACCCCCCACCCCCCACCCTCATTTGAGGGTGGTGGTGGGGAGTAAGTGCAGGACGGTGTCTGTATCTTACTGCCCACCACCACCCTCAAATGAGGGTGGGGGTGGGTAGTAAGTACAGCACCTGCTCGCACTTACTCCCCACCCCCACCCTCATTTGAGGGTGGGGGTGGGGAGTAAGTACAGGAGTTGAGGGTGGGGGTGGTGAGTAAGAACATCAGTGTGTTGGGGAGTAAACACTGCTGTACTTACTACCCACCCCCCACCATCATTTGAGGGTGGGGGTGGGGAGTAAGTACAACACTGTGATGTACTTACTCCCCACCACCACAACCTCAAATGAGGGTGGGGATGGGGAATAAGTACAACACACTACTGTACTTACTCCCCACCCCCACCACAACCTCAAATGAGGGTGGGGGTGGGGAGTAAGTACAGACACCTTCGTACTTACTCCCCACCCCCAACCTCATTTGAGGGTGTGGGTGGGGAGTAAGTACAACACACTTGTTGTACTTACTCCCCACCCCCACCATCTGTACTTACTCCCCACCCCCCACCCATTTGAGGGTGGGGGTGGGGAGTAACTACAACATATGTGATGTACTTACTCCCCACCCCCACCCTCATTTGTGGGTGGGGGTGGGGAGTAACTACAGTAGTGTGCTGAAATGAGGGTGGTGGTGGGGAGTAAGTACATCACACTAAGGGTGGGGGTGGGGAGTAAGTACAACACACTACTGTACTTACTCCCCACACCCACCCTCATTTGAGGATGGGGTTGGGGAGTAAGTACAACACACTCATGTACTTACTCCCCACCCCCACCCTCATTTGAGGATGGGGGTGGGGAGTAAGTACAGCAGTGTGATGGAGAGTAAACACCACCACAACCTCAAATGAGGGTGGGGGTGGGGAGTAAGTACAAGACACTACTGTACTTACTCCCCACCCCATACTTACTCCCCACCCCCACCCTCAAATGAGGGTGGGGGTGGGAAGTAAGTACAACACACAAGTTGTACTTTGAGGGTGGGGGTGGGGAGTAAGTACAACACACTGCTGCACTTACTCCCCACCCCCACCCTCATTTGAGGGTGGGGGTGGGGAGTAAGTACAACACCATCTGTACTTACTCCCCACCCCCCACCCTCAAATGAGGGTGGGGGTGGGGATTAAGTACAATGAGTGTGCTATGCCTACTCCCCACCCCCACCCTCATTTGAGGGTGGGGGTGGGGAGTAAGTACAACACTCATCGTACTTACTCCCCACCCCCACCCTCAAATGAGGGTGGTGAGGGTGGGGGTGGGGAGTAAGTGTTGTGTGCTGTACTTACTCCCCACCCCCACCCTCATTTGAGGGTGGGGGTGGGAGAGTAAGTACAAGACACTCATCTGCTTACTCCCCACCCCCACCCCTCAAATGAGGGGTGGGGGTGGGGAGTAAGTACGATGAGTGTGTTGCACTTACTCCCCACCCCCACCCTCAAATGAGGGTGGGGGTGGGGAGTAAGTACAACACACCCTCATGTACTTACTCCCCACCCCCACCCTCAAATGAGGGTGGGGGTGGGGAGTAAGTACAACAGTGTGTTGTACTTACTCCCCACCCCCACCCTCATTTGAGGGTGGGGGTGGGGAGTAAGTACAACAATGTGCTGTACTTACACCCCACCCCCACCCTCAAATTGAGGGTGGGGGTGGGGTGTAAGTACAGCATAGTGCTGTACTTACTCCCCACCCCCACCCTCATTTGAGGGTGGGGGTGGGGAGTAAGTATATCACACTCATGTACTTACTCCCCACCCCCACCCTCATTTGAGGGTGGGGGTGGGGAGTAAGTACAACACATTGTTGTACTTACTCCCCACCCCCACCCTCAAATGAGGGTGGGGGTGGGGAGTAAGTATGCGAGCGTGGGGGTGGGGAGTAAGTACAGACACTGCTGTACTTACTCCCCACCCCCACCCTCAAATGAGGGTGGGGGTGGGGAGTAAGTACGACACGCTGCTTGTACTTACTCCCCACCCCCCCACCCTCAAATGAGGGTGGGGGTGGGGAGTAAGTACAGCAGCACACAGTGGGGGTGGGGAGTAAGTACAGACATCGCTGTACTTTACTCCCCACCCCCACCCTCAAATGAGGGTGGGGGTGGGGAGTAAGTACAACAATGTGTTGTACTTACTCCCCACCCCCACCCTCATTTGAGGGTGGGGGTGGGGAGTAAGTACAACACATTGCTGTACTTACTCCCCACCCCCACCCTCAAATGAGGGTGGGGGTGGGGAGTAAGTACAGCGGTGTGCTATACTTACTCCCCACCCCCACCTCGTACTTACTCCCCACCCCCACCCTCAAATGAGGGTGGGGGTGGGGAGTATTTGAGGGTGGGGGTGGGGAGTAAGTACAACACACTTGCTGTACTTACTCCCCACCCCCACCCTCATTTGAGGGTGGGGGTGGGGAGTAAGTACAACACATTGTTGTACTTACTCCCCACCCCCACACTCATTTGAGGGTGGGGGTGGGGAGTAAGTCTGAGAATGAGGGTGGGGGTGGGGAGTAAGTACAGACGGTGTCGTGCTTACTCCCCACCCCCACCCTCGGGAGGGTGGGGGTGGGGAGTAAGTACAACACACTCATCGTAATTACTCCCCACCCCCCCACCCTCATTTGAGGGTGGGGGTGGGGAGTAAGTACAACATTGTGCTGTACTTACTCCCCACCCCCACCCTCATTTGAGGGTGGGGGTGGGGAGTAAGTACAGCACAATGTTGTACTTACTCCCCACCCCCCACCCCTCAAATGAGGGTGGGGGTGGGGAGTAAGTACAATAGTGTGTTGTACTTACTCCCCACCCCCACCCTCATTTGAGGGTGGGGTTGGGGTGTAAGTACAACAGTGTGTTGTTTGAGGGTGGGGGGTGGGGAGTAAGTACAACAGTGTGTTGTACTTACTCCCCACCACCACCCTCATTTGAGGGTGGGGGTGGGGAGTAAGTACAGACACTCTCGTACTTACTCCCAACCCCCACCCTCATTTGAGGGTGGGGGTGGGGAGTAAGTACAACAAGTGTTGTACT
The DNA here is from genome assembly GCA_028583015.1 of Wollemia nobilis. NCBI lineage: Eukaryota > Viridiplantae > Streptophyta > Pinopsida > Araucariales > Araucariaceae > Wollemia > Wollemia nobilis. The sequence goes on along the minus strand of JAQPPZ010009692.1, from coordinate 175,229 downwards.
TACTCCCCACCCCCACCCTCATTTGAGGGTGGGGGTGGGGAGTAAGTACTTGTGTGCGTACTTACTCCCCACCCCCACCCTCATTTTGAGGGTGGGGGTGGGGAGTAAGTACAGTAGTGTGTTGTACTTACTCCCCACCCCCACCCTCATTTGAGGGTGGGGGTGGGGAGTAAGTACAGCAATGTGTTGTACTTACTCCCCACCCCCACCCTCATTTCCACCCTCATTTGAGGGTGGGGGTGGGGAGTAAGTACAACACACTGCTGTACTTACTCCCCACCCCCACCCTCAAATGATGGTGGGGGTGGGGAGTAAGTGCAGTAGTGTGTTGTACTTACTCCCCACCCCCATCGTACTTACTCCCCCACCCCCACCCTCAATGAGGGTGGGGGTGGGGAGTAAGTACAACACACTATCTGTACTTACTCCCCACCCCCACCCTCATTTGTACTTACTCCCCACCCCCACCCTCATTTGGGTGGGGAGTAAGTACAACACACTGTTGTACTTACTCCCCCACCCCCACCCTCAAATGATGGTGGGGGTGGGGAGTAAGTACAACACTGTGTTGTACTTACTCCCCACCCCCACTATACTTACTCCCCCACCCCCACCCTCAATGAGGGTGGGGGTGGGGAGTAAGTACAACACACTGTTGTACTTACTCCCCCACCCCCACCCTCATTTGAGGGTGGGGGTGGGGAGTAAGTACAAATGAGGGTGGGGGTGGGGAGTAAGTACAATGAGTGTGTTGTACTTACTCCCCACCCCCACCCTCAAATGAGAAATGAGGGTGGGGGTGGGGAGTAAGTACAAATGAGGGTGGGGGTGGGGAGTAAGTACAAATGGTGTGTTGTACTTACTCCCCACCCCCACCCTCAAATGAGGGTGGGGGTGGGGAGTAAGTACAACACGATGTGCTATACTTACTCCCCACCACTACCCTCTTTTGAGGGTGGGGGTGGGGAGTAAGTACGACACTGCTATACTTACTCCCCACCCCCACCCTCTTTTGAGGGTGGGGGTGGGGAGTAAGTATAGCGTGTCTGTCTCCCCACCCCCACCCTCATTTGAGGGTGGGGGTGGGGAGTAAGTACATCTTGCTCTCCCCACCCCCACCCCTCTTTTGAGGGTGGGGGTGGGGAGTAAGTACAATGAGGGTGGGGGTGGGGAGTAAGTACAGCAGTCTTTTGAGGGTGGGGGTGGGGAGTAAGTACAGCGGTCTTTTGAGGGTGGGGGTGGGGAGTAAGTACAATGAGGGTGGGGGTGGGGAGTAAGTACAGCACACTTACTCCCCACCCCCACCCTCAAATGAGGGTGGTGCTGTACTTACTCCCCACCCCAACCCTCAAATGAGGGTGGTGTTGTACTTACTCCCCACCCCCACCCTCAAATGAGGGTGGTGCTGTACTTACTCCCCACCCCCACCCTAATTTGAGGGGTGGGGGTGGGGAGTAAGTATAGCACCATCGCTGTACTTACTCCCCACCCCCACCCTCAAATGAAGGTGGGGGTGGGGAGTAAGTACAACACACAAGTTGTACTCAAATGAGGGTGGGGGTGGGGAGTAAGTACAACACACTACTGTACTTACTCCCCACCCCCACCCTCAAATGAGGGTGGGGGTGGGGAGTAAGTACAACATACTTACTCCCCACCCCTCTCATATGAGGGTGGGGGTGGGGAGTAAGTACAACACACCCTCATTTACTTACTCCCCACCCCCCACCCTCATTTACTCCCCACCCCCACCCTCATATGAGGGTGGGGGTGGGGAGTAAATGAGGGTGGGGGTGGGGAGTAAGTACAGTAGCATGTACTTACTCCCCACCCCCCACCCTCATTTGAGGGTGATATGAGGGTGGGGGGTGGGGAGTAAGTACAACACACTGTTGTACTTACTCCCCACCCCCACCCTCATTTGAGGGTGGGGGTGGGAAGTAAGTACAACTAATGATATGAGGGTGGGGGTGGGGAGTAAGTACAACACACTATTGTACTTACTCCCCACCCCCACCCTCATTTGAGGGTGGGGGTGGGGAGTAAGTACAGCACACTACTGTACTTACTCCCCACCCCAACCCTCTTTGAGGGTGGGGGTGGGGAATAAGTACGGACACTCGCTGTACTTACTCCCCACCCCCACCTTTATTTGAGGGTGGGGGTGTGGAGTAAGTACAACACACTGCTGTACTTACTCCCCACCCCCACCCTTAACACTGTTGTACTTACTCCCCACCCCCACCCTTATTTGAGGGTGGGGGTGTGGAGTAAGTACAACACACTGCTGTACTTACTCCCCCACCCCCCACCCTTATTTGAGGGTGGGGGTGTGGAGTAAGTACAACACACTCTCGTACTTACTCCCCCCACCCCCCACCCTCAAAGAGGGTGGGGGGTGGGGAGTAAGTACAGATGAGTGTGCTTGTACTTACTCCACACCCCCCACCCCTCAAATAAGGGTGGGGGTGGGGAGTAAGTACAGAGTGTGTTGTACTTATTCCCCACCCCCACCCTCAAAGAGGGTGGGGGTGGGGAGTAAGTACAGCACACTCTTGTACTTACTTACTCCCCACCCCCACCCTCAAATGAGGGTGGGGGTGGGGAAGTAAGTGAGTAAGTACGATAGGTGTGCTTGTACTTCCCCACCCCCACCCTCAAATGAGGGTGGGGGGTAGGGAGTAAGTACAGACACACTCTCGTACTTACTCCCCACCCCCCACCCTCATTTGAGGGTGGGGGTGGGGAGTAAGTGCAGACACACTCATTGTACTTACTCCCCCACCCCCACCCTCCTCAAATGAGGGTGGGGGTGGGGGAGTAAGTGCGATGAGTGTGTTGTACTTACTCCCCACCCTCACCCTCAAATGAGGGTGGGGGTGGGGAGTAAGTATGGGGTGGGGAGTAAGTCTTGCTGTGCCTACTCCCCACCACCACAACCTCAAATGAGTGTGGGGGTGGGGAGTAAGTACATCACACTACTGTACTTACTACCCACCCCATACTTACTCCCCACCCCCACCCTCAAATGAGGGTGGGGGTGGGGAGTAAGTACAGTAGGAGTAAGTACAGCACACTACTGTTCTTACTCCCCACCCCCACCATCATTTGAGGTTGTGGTGGTGGGGAGTAAGTACAACACACTGCTGTACTTACTACCCACCACCACAACCTCAAATGAGGGTGGGGGTGGGGAGTAAGTACATCAAGAGTAAGTACATCACACTGCTGTACTTACTCCCCACCCCATACTTACTCCCCACCCCCACCCTCATTTGAGGGTGGGGGTGGGGAGTAAGTATGGGGTGGGGAGTAAGTACGACGATGTGTCTGTACTTACTCTTGCTGTACTTACTCCCCACCCCCACCCTAGTACAGCACACTGCTGTACTTACTTCCCACCTCCACCCTCAAATGAGGGTGGGGGTGGGGAGTAAGTACAACACACCGCTGTACTTACTTCCCACCCCCACCCTCATTTGAGGGTGGGGGTGGGAAGTAAGTACAACGGTGTGCTGTACTTACTCCGCTGTACTTACTCCCCACCCCCACCCTCATTTGAGGGTGGGGGTGGGAAGTAAGCTACAGCGATTGTGCTGTACTTACTCCCCACCCCATGAGGGTGGGGGTGGGGGTGGGGGTGAGGGAGTAAGTACAACACACTACTGTACTTACTCCCCACCCCCACCCTCAAATGAGGTGTGCTGTACTTACTTCCCACCCCATGAGGGTGGGGGTGGGGGTGGGGGTGAGGGAGTAAGTACAACACACTCATCGTACTTACTCCCCACCCCCACCCTCAAATGAGGATGGGGGTGGGGAGTAAGTACGGCACCTTGTTGTACTTTGATGGTGGGGGTGGGGAGTAAGTATAGTAATGTGCTGTACTTACTCCCCACCTCACCCTCATTTGAGGGTGGGGGTGGGGAGTACGTACAACACATTACTGTACTTACTCCCCACCCCCACCCTCATTTGAGGGTGGGGGTGGGGAGTAAGTACAACACTCACCCTCATTTGAGGGTGGGGGTGGGGAGTAAGTACAACACATTGTTGTACTTACTCCCCACCCCCACCCTCAAATGAGGGTGGGTGTGGGGAGTAAGTACAGTAGTGGAGTAAGTACAGCACACTGCTATACTTACTCCCCACACTGCGTACTTACTCCCCACCCCCAAATGAGGGTGGGGGTGGGGAGTAAGTACAACAGTGTGTCGTACTGCCTACCCATCTGTTGTACTTACTCCCCACCCCAACCCTCGAATGAGGGTGGGAGTGGGGAGTAAGTACAATAGTGGAGTAAGTACAGCACCTTCTGTTGTACTTACTCCCCACCCCCACCCTCAAATGAGGGTGGGGGTGGGGAGTAAGTACAACAGTGTGCTTTACTCCCCACCCCCCACCCCAAATGAGGGTGGGGGTGGGGAGTAAGTATAGCAGTGTGCTGTACTTACTCCCCACCCCCATTTCATTTAAGGGTGGGGTTGTGGAGTAAGTACATCACACTGCTATATTTACCCCCCCACCCCCACCCTCATTTGAGGGTGGGGGTGGGGAGTAAGTACAACACAACGAACATCTGCTGTACTTACTCCCCACCCCCACACTCAAATGAGGGTGGGGGTGGGGAGTAAGTACAACAAGTGTCTTGTACTTACTCCCCACCCCCACCCTCATTTGGGTGGGGGTGGGGAGTAAGTATAGGAGTTGAGGGTGGGGGTGGGGAGTAGAGTACGGCCTGCTGTACTGTCTGCCGCCACCCCCACCTTCAAATGAGGGTGGGGGTGGGGAGCAAGTACTGCAGTGTTTACTCCCTAGCACACTGCTGTACTTACTACCCACCTCCACCCTCCCACCCTCAAATGAGGGTGGGGGTGGGGAGCAAGTACAGTAGTGTTTACTCCCCAGCACACTATTGTACTTACTCCCCACCCCCACCATAATTTGAGGGTGGGGGTGGGGAGTAAGTACAGTAGTATGTTGTACTTACTCCCCACCCCCACAATCAAATGAGGGTGGGGGTGGGGGAGTAAGTACAGCAGTGGGATGTACTTACTCCCCACCACCACAACCTCAAATGAGGGTGGGGGTGGGGAGTAAGTATGGGGTGGGGAGTAAGTACTACTGTACTTACTCCCCACCACCACAACCTCAAATGAGTGTGGGGTTGGGGAGTAAGTACAGCACACTGCTGTACTTACTCCCCACCCCATACTTACTCCCCACCCCCACCCTCAAATGAGGGTGGGGGTGGGGGAGTAAGTACGATAGGAGTAAGTACAACACACTTCGTTATTACTCCCCACCCCCACCATCATTTGAGTTTGTGGTGGTGGGGAGTAAGTACAACACATGCTGCATGCTTACTCCCCACCACCACAACCTCAAATGAGGGTGGGGGTGGGGGAGTAAGTACGACGAGGAGTAAGTACAACACACTCGCTGTACTTACTCCCCACCCCATACTTACTCCCCAACCCCACCCCTCAAATGAGGGTGGGGGTGGGGAGTAAGTACATCACTGTGCTGTACTTACTCCCCACCTCCACCCTCACTTGAGGGTGGGGGGTGGGGAGTAAGATACGATACATCGCTGTACTTACTCCCCACCCCCACCCTCACTTGAGGGTGGGGGTGGGGAGTAAGTACAATGAGGGTGGGGGTTGGGAGTAAGTACATCGGTGTGCTAATTTGAGGGTGGGGGTGCGGAGTAAGTACAACACTAATTTGAGGGTGGGGGTGGGGAGTAAGTACAACAGTGTGCTGTACTTACTCCCCAACCCCACCCTCAAAGTACATCACACTATCGTACTTACTCCCCACCCCCACCCTCATTTGAGGGTGGAGGTGGGGAGTAAGTACAACAGTGTCTCCCCACCCCCACCCTCATTTGAGGTTGTGGTGGTGGGGAGTAAGTACTAACGGTGTCTTGTAATTACTCCCCAACACCACAACCTCAAATGATGGTGGGGGTGGGGAGTAAGAACAGCAGTGTGCTGTACTTACTCCCCACCACCACAACCTCAAATGAGGGAGTTGAGGGTGGGGGTGGGGAGTAAGTACAGCACACTCGTACTTACTCCCCACTCCCACCCTCATCCCACCCTCATTTGAGGGTGGGGGTGGGGAGTAAGTATGGGGTTTGGAGTAAGTACAGCAGTGTCCCTCATTTGAGGGTGGGGGTGGGGAGTAAGTATGGGGTGTGGGAGTAAGTACAGCGAGTGTGCTGTGCTTACTCCCCCACCCCCACCGTCATTTGAGGTTGTGGTGGTGGGGAGTAAGTACAGCGATGCTTACTCCCCACCCCATACTTACTCCCCCACCCCCACCCTCAAATGATGGTTGGGGTGGGGAGTAAGTACAGCAGTGTGCTAGGGAGTAAACACTGCTGTACTTACTCCCCACCCCCACCACACTACTGTACTTACTCCCCACCCCCACCCTCACCCCCACCCTCATTTGAGGGTTGGGGTGGGGAGTAAGTATGGGGTGTGGAGTAAGTACAGCAGTGTCCCTCATTTGAGGGTGGGGGTGGGGAGTAAGTATGGGGTGTGGAGTAAGTACAGCAGTGTGCTGTACTTACTCCCCACCCCCACCGTCATTTGAGGTTGTGGTGGTGGGGAGTAAGTACAACGATGCCTACTCCCCACCCCATACTTACTCCCCCACCCCCACCCTCAAATGATGGTTGGGGTGGGGAGTAAGTACAACGATGTGCTAGGGAGTAAAAGCTGTTGTACTTACTCCCCACCCCCACCCCTCATTTGATGGGGGGGTGGGGAGTAAGTACAGTAGTGTGCTGTACTTACTCCCCACCCCCACCATCAACTCCTGTACTTACTCCCCACCCCCACCCTCAAGCCGACTGCTGTACTTACTCCCCACCCCCAACAACACATTGTTGTACTTACTCCCCACCCCCACCCTCATTTGAGTGTGGGGGTGGGGAGTAAGTACAACACATTGCTGTACTTACTCCCCACCCCCACCCTCAAATGAGGGGTGGGGGTGGGGGAGTAAGTACAACACACTAATCATGACTATTTGTAGTTAGACCTATAAGATATTGAAAAACCACTAATCATGACTAAGAAAGTATATCAAAGAGACCATAAAACAAAAAACACTTTGGTTTAGATTATCCTTGTTAACTTGTGTTATTCATTTTCCAACCCTATCTAAACCAAAAATTAAACTTGAGCATATTGAGAAGGCAATTCTCATCATAGATTGATGTTATAGTAACAATCAATAATAATCATTGATGTAGGTATTTGGTTGATAGTATGATAGTGTAGTCTAAATGATTAATAACAATAAGGTATAGTAATAGCTAGTAGTAATTGTCAGATGACAACTTGATGGTACAAAAAAAACTCCTTGTTGGGCTATGAAAAGAATTTGGTGAAATAATCAACCAAAAGAATATAGGGTGTGAGAAAACATAAATTGATGGTATAGTCCATTGCGATCATATTTTCAAACTAATCATTCTAGTATATAACACCCATACGCTTTTTTTAAAACCTAAACTTTTTTATTTTAGGGTATTTAGTCCATTTCAATCATATTTTTGAGTTGATTATTTTGTTATATATCACCCATAAGTGCTTTTGGGAATCTCAAATCACCTAAACATGGTTGAAGCTACTAGGGGTGTCCATATGGAGTAGCTAATTGAATAAATAAATTAAATGTAAACTAATATGGGTCAAATGAGGGTTTCGATCAATCAAATATTCTAACATAAAGACACTAGGTGACAATATGAATTTTATGTTACATGAGTAGACTAAGTTAAAAGAAAATTAATAACAAACTAAATTACTTTGATAATCATTTAACAAGCATAATAGGATGCCTAATTTTGACATAACAAACCTCTAACTAAACATATAACTACCCTTGTCCTATAGTGCATGCATAGTCCTTGTGATGGGTGGTTATACCACATACCATTTCACATGGGCTATGATGGATGGTTATACCCTTGTCCTCTAGTAGATCTTACATACCTTGTGTTGATTGGTTACTCAAATTACATACACATTATCTATGATGTAATAATTTCTAATATCCCACCCTTATTATATCATAGTTAGAGCTCTGTATTTAGCTTATGACCAAAATTATTTTCTATGATAGTTCTAGAATCTAAGATTTAAGAGAAATTCTTCCTTTAATGTAAAATTTCTACTAAAATACTTAATAATATGAGTTACACTAATCATGCACTCTAAAAATACACTTATTACAAATACTTATTAAATAATTTCTAATTCTTATAGAATTGAATACATGAATTATGTGCATCATCTAATGTCTTCATGTGAAGGATGTGCTTCCATGCATCTTGTGTCAACCATTGAATTGATTGGTTACCATTGTTTTTCTTACCTGTGATGGGAAGAAATTTGTGTATGTTTTATTTTGCTTCTTCACCTTTTGCTTTCCATATCTTCTATCATGATTAAGTTTTTTTATTCCTTCTAAGTTATTTTACCATAATATCTTTAATATGATACATAGACTGTATGTTTTTAATGAAATCTTTAGCAATTATCTATGCTTGTTTCAACCCCTTAAATGACCCCATAACTGCCATAGGTTGTACTTGAACAAGAATACAACAACCTATCAAATGCTCAATAGCCTTTAGAGTTAAAAAATTTGGGCCCAACGACTACTGACACTATCTAACAAATATTCCTTTATTTTGTATTATGTTATCAATTTTGATAATTTCCTACTACATCTTATCATTTATTACTTTAATTGCTTATAGCACTAGTACAATCCTTGACAAGATTTTTATGAGATCCTCAGCTTTGATAATGATGCAAGGATCTCTTGTTTTGTGAGTTATAAAAATAGATAATCTTTTCTTAACAAGATCAAGTTTACAATCTACACCTTGTTTCTTGAAAGCTCTTTTTATAATAGAACATTCATTGTACAAATGTTTTATTAGGATATTTTATTACATTATTAGTAGGTCATCCATTATTAGGTGAAATATTATTTAAAAATTTCTTGCATGTAATGATCTCTTACATCAAGAGTATCGATATTCTAGTTTGTAACCCTAAAGCATGTATTTTTGCCTCAATCAATGAATTTACTTTTTTCCATTATTGGTTTCAGAGTAGGGAGACCTGAACATACTCTAAACTTGCAATGTTATGTTGATCTAGAATATCAAAAAGGATTCCTTAATCTGATTCATCACCAATTGTATGAAGTATGGTAAGATATAATCATCGATATTTGATGACAAACATTTCCATTTGTTTGATGTGCATAGGTTTACGTGCTTTTAGGTTCAATTCATGGAAAAATATCCATTGATAATTAGAGCCTATGTGATTGTGGCCTTGGATCTGGTATTATAAAAAGCATATATTTGGTAGCTATTTTATTTTAATAATTATATAATAATAAAAGGAAATACATGCTACCAAATATGCACTTTAATGAGCCTCCTAAAAATATGTGCTTTAATAAGAATCCCAACAATTCAGATCTATAGCCTCCTTAAAGTTTTTGCATATTACCCTTGCTAAATATCTATTCATTTTTTCTTAGGTATCACACTACAAAAAATTTGGAGCTAATTTTTAAGGTCTCTTGAGGTTTATTTGAGTTTTTTAACAAGCACCAAATGGATATTTGATCCATTTAATGCATTTTTCTTGTCGAGTTATTTTGAAATAAATATGAAATCAAAGTTCTAGATCAAAAGTTATGTCCTTTAGAATGTTTTGCATCAACAAAACCTAATATTCTCGTTATTTAATGCATGTATGTAGTTTCTAGAGGAGGTCATCATACAAAAAGATATCCAATGTTCTAGTCTCTAGAATAAAGGATATCTAACAAGTGTTAAACAATTGATAAAAATGTTACTTAATCTCTTGATGAAGCTTTGATATATTTAGGATCGAATCCTAATTGGAATAGCTAAAATTATATCTAAGAGTAGATCTTTGAGATGTACCAAAAAGAAAGACACATTTTTATGGAGCTCAAGCAATTTGGTTATGAGTCAGTGTTTTGACATGGAACTCAATAAGCTACATGATTATAGTAAAAGGTTTGTTGCATGTGAATTCAGTTGAGAGAGAGAAATGTTTTGAGCCTTAATTCATGATCCCACTCTTATTTATTAACACATGCCCCAATCCAACCACACAAGATTCATGTAGCTACTAGAAGATGCACAAGATTTTGCATAGGCACCACCTAGAACAAGCAATGCCACCTATGACAAGTAGCACTTGTGACCACGAACATGACTTGGACTATGTAGCTTAATAATAAATTTGCATCTCTATTTTTCATCGGATCACAAAAAATAGTAGAAGGAAAATCTTACAATCCCCTTATAGTTTTAGTCATTGAAAAAATAAAAAAATGACACCCTCAAAACAAACGGTAGCTAAGTGGTGCCTAAAAAGTACAAGTACAAAAAGATATTATTTAACATTTGTATGAGAGCCTTTCAAACCTGATGAGTGGGTCCACTTCACTAGCTAGTACATCGTGGTTGAAAAATTTCACCTTTGACGAGATTTGAGTTTGATTCTCATCAAAATAAACTATTTTTTGGGCACTTTACAAAGGTTTGGAATTTTTTTTGAACATGATTTTATTATTGTTTATAAAGGGGGGATAAAATAAGCACATTATATTTTTTTAATAAAGCAAAAGCTTTCTTTTTAAAAATAAGTGCTTTATATTTTTTTATTAAATAAAATTTTTATTAAAAAAAAAATCAACACTCTTTAAAAGCATTTATGTGATTTATTTTTAAAGATACTTTATTATATTACCTTCTTATTACCTCTTTATAAATATCCAATAGGATTGTTTCCTTCGAGGAGTTGGTCAACATGCTACAACAAGAAGAAGAAAATAATAAATTAAGGGACTAGTTGTCAAATCATGTACTCATAATACAAAAACTTGTAAGTCAAATATTTTGTAAAATAGTGAGGACAAAAGGGTTTTTTGAATAAAGGTCCTTCCTCATAATCATAACAACAACTTCAATACCAAAAAAGGTATTGCTATATCTATGAACATGATGACCATGATACAAAATATTGTTGGTACAATGCCACCCCATGAGGAGATAAGATTTGCAAACCTAAACAAAAGCAACAAAGAGTGTATGTTTCCATTGAAGAGTTAGATCCATATTATGAACAGTCACACGAAAAAATAGATTCAAATTCTGAATAGACACACAAAGTGCTTATGAAAAATGTATCATTGAACACACAGATGATGTTTGGTGTATTAATTCTGGTGGTAGAAAGCACATGATAGGGAACAAAGAACAATTTGCTACTTTGGAAGAAAAATATAGGAAATTAGTAATCATTATTGATAATCAAACCTACAAGGTGAAAGGAGAAGACAATATCAAAATTTATCTTCTAGATAGGAAATACACCATCAAATAGGTCCTTTCTGTCTTGGGACTAGCCAATAATTTTTTGTTTATGCCCCAACTACAGGATAAAATGAGAATGGCCATAAGAGGTGTTTTATAACTAAAAATGGTAATCATAAAACCACTAGTTCCTACAAAAGTGTTTTGTTTACCCTAAATGTCTAATCTACTCCACATATAACATTATCAATAACTATGATGGATGCAACTACCCAAAGAAAAACCCAATGGTAGACATAGTGGTATACCCAAAGGTTGTCCCATAGGCAACAAACTCAAGGGTAGGCCCAAAGGCATAGCAAATGGTAGAACTAAAGGGCAAGTAGATGGTAGACCTAGTGGTTGACCTAGTGGCCAACCTAGAGGTCAACCTAGAAAAAAACCTAAAGGTAAAGTCAATGGTAAACCAAGAAGCAAAGTTAGTGGAAGACCTAGAGGTAAACCTAGAGGTATTGACCCAAGAGTTAGAGCCAAGAGCTAGAACAACTAGTTCCAAAACTAGAGCCAAGAGCCAGATTCAAATCCAAAAGCCAGAGCTAGAGCCTAGACTCCTCTAAATTAAGGGGGTGTCCTAATATTTCCTAATACAAATAATATAATAAGAAGGGGAAGTTACGATATTTTTTTACATTATTATTAGATTATACATTATTAGCTAGAATATTATTTTAATATTTCTTACATGTAATGATCTTTTAAATTGGAAGTATCAATATTCTAATTTGTAACCTTAAAATATGTATTAAATAGGCTCTTACCTCAATGAATGAGTTGCTTTTTGCCATCATGTTCTTCCCTATATCTAGTAAAATGAATGGAAAAAATTAACTCTGGATATATCATCTTCATTCCAAGAGGTATTGAAATTCTTAGCCTTAGAGGTATTCCATAGCTTGCACTTATTATGGTTGCCTTTGTATCTTAGAAGTGCTATTTCCTACTTGATGCATTATTTGTTGGTTCTCTAGTGGCTTGGAATGACTATCAATATTTCTTATATAACAATTTGGATGATTTGAATGGATCCAATTTTCTTGACCTATCATTTTGTTGGTTGCTTCAGAGTCATACCAAATATTATTGTGCTATCTCAGCTGTGCTTATGCAACACACATGTTTTCTCCTTCTTTGTGATCTTGTGCAACACACATGTTTCCTTCTTCTTTAACTTGGTTTTCTTTAGTTATATTATTTTGTTATGCCTCTATTTGAATTTGATTTTGTTTGTCTAATGATGACCTATATTGTTGCTAGTTCATATCATGTGAAAGATATCCATTTATAAATGAATTATGCCAATAGTACTTCATTGTGTGGTTATTTCTATCATAAAGTTCATACATCTTTTGTGTGTGAAAAATATTTCTTTGAGTGTTATTTCTCTGATTTTGATATCCTTCTCTATTGGAAGTGTTGTTGAGACCTTATACCTCTTTTGAATGGCTACTTCCATTTTTTAATTGTAAGAAGTACTTGTTCTTCTTCTTGTCTTGAATGTGAGGCCTCAAGTAGGTTCACCAACTTTTCAAAGGTTGGTGTTTCTTTAGTGATATTTAATATTATCACAAAAACATTGTATTGAGAAGGGAGAGATATAAAAATAATAGGGAGAAGTGTTTTATCAAATGTTGTTTGTCCCAAAGCATGTAGTGATGCTCACAGTTCAAGAATTCTTCTCATGAGTGATTTGAGTTTTTATCCACTCTCCATCATCAAGCAATGGAGCTGGCTTTGGAGAAACAAAATTTGATTATGATTCTTTGCTTCAAATACTTTTTATAACTTTTACCATGTATCTTTGGCTATGGTTGAATCCCAAATACTTTATATAACTTCTCTTTTATCTTCTACAACATTTGGTAGGATTGAGAAAACATCAAACTGTGGATTCAATAGAAAGACAATGATCTTTGGGATGGGCTTTCCATCAATTCATTTAACCTCTAGTGGTCCCCTATCCTAACTATCTAGGGAGTCCCTTTTTCTCAAATCCCCTAGATGCATGCACAAAAATTCTATAGAAAGGGTTATCTTTTCAGTGATCGACTTGTTTGTTTGTTTGACTAGGGATTGGTACCTTGGGATTATATCAAATTTAGGTTTAGACTCACCTTTGTTAATAAGGAAATCTTATAGGAAGTTAAAGCAAATATGTTTGATTATATGCTTCACAAAATCATAATGCTTTCTTAGCATCCTTTATGGAAGGATAGTCCCATCCTTAATTATAAGAGTAGCTTAGGTTATGAATGGCTATCACCATACTTACCCATGGTTGACAAACTAAATGCTCGTTAGGGCCTCTCTTCACCCAAGTATATTTGGACCTATTGTTTTCACAAAATTTGGTTTGCATATGTCAAACCCAAACAAGTTGTCTGCGCTTGGAGTTTAATTCACCAATACCTCCTGCTTGGTAAACAAATTATCTACATTGGAGGTCCCAACCCAATGCGTCCATTTTATAACAAACTTGAAGATCTTCTTCACCTATTTTGGAGATGTCATAAGACTCAAGATGCTTGGAAGTGGAATCTTTTCCAAGCTTTTTTTCCCATAGTAGTTCACATAGCAACAAATTCTCCTTGGAAACCCTCCCTCTCATTTCTCTAATATTTCTAGAAGTTTGACACCTTTTTAAAATCCACATTTTGTTTCCTTTATAAAAATCTAGAAATGATTCATGTATTATTTCATTCTACAATATTTTTGCCAAAATCAATTTTGTTTCTTCTATATTACTATAGATTTCAATACAAACCAACAAAATAACAATGAACCTCAACTACCCTACACTACCCTACCCTACCCTACACCACCAATGGTCATCTAAACTCCATGTGCCTAAATAGTTGGTTGAATCAACATAAGCTATATTTAGACAATACATAACAAGTCCTTTGTGACTGAAAAGGGCCTAAATTTATATAGACTGAGAAGTGGAATGAAATCTTAAAGTCTCGATGAAAGTAAGATAAAAAAATAGAAATGGAACATGACTTCCATATGCCATTGTCCAGTTTTTTTTACTGATTATTTTGTTTCTAATTATTGCGATTGCGGTTTTCCCGTCGCCCGCTCGCTGACGGCCGTTTGTTTATTTTTTATGCCATTTAACCACTGCCACCATCTGAAAATTGCGGAAATCCAAGTTCTATTTACTATTTTCGTCGTTTAACGATGACCAACATCCGAAAATTCCAGAAGTTTAACTTCGGTCAATAGCCCTAGGGGAAACGATGGAATTATTGCGTGAATAAAATTTTATTTGCGAAAAAACGGGTCAAAAGATAATAGGCCAAAAATGGTAATCGAAGAATTGCCTGTAGAGAAAAAGAATTTGCAAATTTCTGTGTGCGAAAGCAAGTGCTTGAAATCTAAAATATATGCGTGCAGATATTAGTGAATTTGGTGTATTTCCGAATCATTTGAGTAAGAAGAAAGTATGAATGAGAAGCAGAAATGGCCTCCAAAAATAAGCAACTTGGTCAAGGAGACTGACTATATATAATCCCGACGTTCAATTTTAAATAATTTTCAAAGGAGACAGACTGACTTAGAAAACTGGATTTCTGTCGATTATGAGATATGCCGTGAACTTCAAGGCTAGTGGAGAGCCCTATCAAACCAATATTTCCGTCAATGCGGGTGCCATGCAATTTCATGTGCCTCTCAAAAATGAGATTTTTTTTCTAGCTTTCTTAGCCCTTAGAACTTCTGGTTTCGTGGCAGCGGAAGCAGTAAAAGGCGTTAGTTTTAGTTTTCTAGGATTCAACGACACCATCGAACAAACATAGAGCTCTTCTACGATTCATACTTTCAGGTTGAAGGTGACCATAAGATTATCCAGCTCACTACAAAGAGTGACGGAAAAACATATAGCTCCGGGTGGGCCGTCTACGCGAAATCCATTCCTCTATGGGACAAATCCTCCGGGGCGGTGGCAACCTTCACTACACATTTCGAATTCGTCATCGCAAAAGACCCCGCCAATTGCCTCAGCTGCGGCTACGGCCTTGCCTTCTTCATGGCGCCTCTGGGTTTCCGGCGGCCACACGCCGAAAGGTGGCTTGGCCTCTTCAACCTCTCCACCATGGGATATAGTCATATCGGAAACCATACTCATATCGTCGCCGTAGAGTTCGACACCAATAAAAACTTGTATGACCCGGACAACCATGTCGGTATCGACGTTAATGAAGCAGAACTAAATTAACACCAGAAAAATTCACGCAAATTTCATTAACAGAGGTCGAAAATACATAAGTTCTATTCCAAAATAGCCCAGCTTTTTTTTTTTTACAATGCATGCGCGGCCTTTTATAACATACCCGACTCTCTTCGGACATCATTACACAGAATGCGGGATTCCTTGTAACCGTCTGCACGAATGTTCTGTAGCCGCCTGCAAGATGCTGCTAGGTGCCCCGAATCATCATGGTCTGTAATGGCGGAGTGCGCTGCAGCCGCCTGTCCGTCAACCCACCGAGTCATCATTCATATGAGTGCCCTATAGCCATCTGTAGTTTGTTGCCACGTGTCCTTCTGCTAGGGCCTCTGTAACCGCTTAATACTCCATGGCCACCTGTAATTCGTTGTCACGTGTCCTTTGGCTATGGCCTCTGCAACCGTAGGCCTGTCTGGAGTCGTGAGCGTTTTGTCGCGATATCGCGACATGTTTGCTTCCTTACGCCCTCTCTCCTCTTCGGTCGTGATATCGCGACATTTTGGTCGTTCGGCCCCTATTTCTCCTTAGGGCCGCGAAACCGCGACATGTCGCGATTTCGCGACCATTTTACCCCTTGGTGCCTTTTCCCCAAAACTGTCACGATTTCGCGACCACTTTGCACCCTGTCACCTTGCTTCCGAAAGTGTCGTGATTTCGCGACCACTTTGCGCCTTCGAGTCTTGCCTCCAGAAGTGTCGCGATTTCGCGACCACTTTGCGCCTTCGAGTCTTGCCTCCAGAAGTGTCACGATTTCGCGACCACTTTGCGCCTTCGTGCCCAGCTTTCGAAAATGTCACGATTTCACGACCACTTTGCGCCTTCAAGTCTTGCCTCTGGAAGTGTCGCGATTTCGTGACCACTTTGCACCTTCGAGCCCAGCTTCCGAAAGTGTCGCGATTTCACGACCACTTTGCGCCTTCGAGTCTTACTTTCAGAAGTGTCACGATTTCGTGACCACTTTGTGCCTTAGAGCTTTGCCTTGAAAATGTCACGATTTCATGACCATTTTGTGCCTTGGCCTTCTTGCCTTGAAAATGTCACGATTTTGCGACCATTTGCTGCCTTGGCCTTCTTGCCTTGAAAATGTCGCGATTTCGCGACCATTTTCTGCCTTGGCCTCTTTGCCTTGAAAATGTCGCGATTTCGTGACCATTTTCTACCTTGGCCTCTTTGCATTGAAAACGTCGCGATTTCGCGACCATTTGGCACCTTAGCTTCTTGGCTTCGAAAATGTCGCGATTTTGTGACCATTTTGCGTCCAGGCTGCTTTGCTTCGAAAATGTTGTGATTTCGCGACCATTTTGCATCTAGGCTGCTTTGCATCGGAAATGTCATGATTTCGCGACCATTTTGCGTCCAGGCTGCTTTGCATCAAAAATATCACGATTTTGCGACCATTTTGTGTCCAGGCTGCTTTGCATCAGAAATGTCACGATTTTGCGACCATTTTGCATCCAGGCTGCTTTGCATCGAAAATGTCATGATTTTGCGACCATTTTGCGTCGAGGTTGCTTTTCTCAAAAAGCATCGTGATATCGCGACAGTTTGACCCTTTGGCGCCCTTTCTCAAAAAGTGTCACGATATCGCGACAGCTTTGGCACTTAAAGAAAAAAATATTTTTGGGTGATGCAAGATTGCTTTTCCACCTCCGGATGCTCCTGCATCAGACACCCGGGGTGAATTGAGAAGTGATCTTCACTTCTGATCTGTCTGAGGTAGACCCAGACGGTCAACCTCTGCCTTTGACAACCAAGTCGCATCTTCGATGGGCCTGCCATTCCACTTGATTAAATACTCAGAATAACATTTGTTTCAAGTACTTCGGCCCTCACACGTATCAAGAACTTCTTCTATCTCATCTACGACTGGAGTAACCGCGGGAATGCTCCACAAATCCGGGCTTGGTGTTGGACTGCTATCTCCTTCATGAAACTCGACCAAATCCGAAATGTTAAAAATCGATGAGATGTTAAGTTCACTCAGCAACTCCACCTCATATGCATTACCCGAATCTCGTTTCCCAATGATCTTGCATGGTCCAAATTTCTTCATCTTCAGCTTGTTATAGGTCTTGGCAGGAAACCTCTCTTTCTTAGATGGACCATGACGGAATCTCCTACTTCAAACTCCTTAGCCCAGCGCTTCTGGTCTGCCCTGGCTTTATACTGAGTATTCATCTTAGCAATGTGCCTTGTCACCCCCTCATGCACTCCCTTAAGGTGTTCAGAAAAGTCTTCTGCCTCAACACTACATTTTTATCTTGTATCTATTCTTCTCAATTCTGAAGTGTTTCTTGGGCTACTCCCATAGATTATCTGGAATGACGATTTATTGGTACTCTTGTTGACTGAGCGATTATAAGCAAATTCTTCCTATGGCAAAACTAGATCCCATCCCTTGGGCTTGTCTCCGACCAAGCATCTCAGTAGATTGCCTAAACTCCTATTCACCACCTCTGTTTGGCCATCTGTTTGGGGGTGGTATGCAGAACTGAATTTTAAATCCGTCTTTAGTTTCTTCCATAGGGTTCTCCAAAAATACCCTACAAACTTGGTATCTTTGTCTAACACAATTCTCCTTGGCAGCCCATGAAGGCGTACCACTTCTTTGAAGAATAAACCAGCCACATGGACCGCATCGCTAGTCTTCTGGCATGGAATGAAATGAGCCATTTTCGAAAACCTGTCCACTACCATAAATATGGAGTCGTGCCCCCTCTGCGTCTTGGGCAAACCAAGCACAAAATCCATACTAATATCCTCCCATGGCCTTTCGGGTACAGGTAGTGGTTGATATAACCTAGTACGCTGCCTCACACCTTTGCCCATCTGGCATATCCTACAACTTTGCACAAATTTTGCCACATCTTGTTGCAATTGCGGCCAGTAGTAATTTTCACTAACAAGGGAAATGGTCTTATCTCGACCAAAATGTCCAGTTAAACCGCCACTGTGCTTTTCTTTGATCAGATTATCTCTCATCGAGCTCCTCGAAATGCATAATTGGTTCCCCTTGAACAACATTCCATCTTGAATAAGAAAATTTAGCCATTTAGTCCTGTCCAAAGTAACAGGCGCAGTGCAGGCTTTCCAAGCTTTTGCGAAGTCGGGGTCTGCAGGGTATAAACCCTTGAGCTCAGCAAACTCTACAACCTCCACCTTCATCTCCATCAGCAAACATTGCCTCCTACTTAGGACATCCGCAACTCTGTTGGACCTCCCACTCTGGTGTTTCAGCACAAAGGTGTAGCTCTACAGGAACTCGACCCATTTCAGGTGTCTCTGATTTAATTTCCCTTGATTATTAATGTACTGCAGTGCCTGATGATCAGTATAAAGAACAAACTCCTTTGGAAAAAAATAATGCCTCCATTTCTTCAAAGCCTGAACTATGGCATAAAACTCCTGATCATATACCAAATACTTCTTCATGGCATCGTTGAGCTTCTCACTGAAATAAGCAATAGGCTTACCCTCTTGGCTCAATACGACCCCTATGGCACTACCACTCGCATCGCAGTCTACCTGAAACACCTTGTTAAAATCTAGAAGGGCTAAGACAGGTTGCTATGTGACCTTCTTCTTTAACATAGCAAAGCTTTTGTCTACTCCAGCTGTCCACTTGAATTCCTTCTTGTTCCCCCTCATTGTATCTGTAAAGGATGCGCAAATACTGTTGAAGTTTCTAATAAAATTTATGTAGAAACTGGCCAGATCGTGAAATGATCTCACCTCAGTCACGCTTCTTGGAGCAGGCCATCCTATGATAGCCCTCACCTTTTCGGGGTCCATTTTGAGACCATCTACTGAGATAAAAAATCCCAGGTATACTAACTCCCTCTTCACGAAGTTGCACTTATTGAGATTGATTAGGAACTACTCCTCCCGCAGTTTCTCAAAAACCCTCTTGATGTGCATCAGGTGCTCCGCCAGGGTTATTCTAAAAATCAACATATCATCCAAGTAGACAATAACAAATTTGCCTAGAAATTCTTTTAGGACTTCATTCATTAACCGCATGAAGGTACTCGGTGCATTGGTTAGCCCAAATGGCATGACCAACCACTCATACAACCCCTCTCTGGTTTTAAAGGTTGTCTTCCACTCGTCTCCTTCTCTAATGCGGATATGATGGTAACCACTTTTTAGGTCAATCTTCATGAAGTACTCAGCTCCACTCAGATAGTCCATGATATCATCCATCCTAGGCAATGGGAATATGTATTTAATAGTGATCTTGTTAATTTCCTGAGAGTCTGTGCACATTCTCCACTCTCCATCCTTCTTGGGTGCTAGTACTGTAGGTACTGCACATGGACTAAGACTCTCCCTAATAAATCCCTTCTTTAACAGATCTTGAACCTGTCGGTTTAACTCCTCCGTCTCTACAAGCGTCATTCTGTGTGCAACCTTGTTCGGCAAGCTCGATCCAGGCACCAAATCTATGTGGTGACTGATCTTCCTAATAGGTGGTAAACCTTCAGGAACATTATCAAAAATGATATCTGGAAACTCCTCTAATAGCCCAATGACCTCCATTGGAGTTTCCTTGCATTCTTCTTCCCTAACCCTAGGGATTATTGCATAGCACATATGATCTTGCTTCAGGCCATCTAGAAATTTTCTTCCATCAACTAGACAGACTCGTGCACTACTGCATACCTTCTCATCCACCTCCTTCAGGGGTTTCAACTTATGTCAAACTCCATTTTTTGACAAGGAGTATGTATTAGCTTGACCATCATGTACAACACTTCGATCAAACTGCCATGGTCTCCCCAGCAGCAAGTGACATGCATCCATAGGCAAGATGTCACATAAGACCTCATCTCGATAAGTTCCAATGTTGAACTTCACCAAGAATTGCTCACTGACCAGCACCCAATGGTCCTTTTGCAACCATGCAATCCGATAAGGGTGCGGGTGTTTTCTCCTCTCCAGCTACAACTTCGCAACCATCTCCTCAGAAACCAAGTTGTCAGTGCTTCCATTATCGATGATGATGTTACAGACCTTGCCTGCGCACTTGCATCTTGTTCGAAACATGTTGTTCCTCTAGTCTGCCTTCTTTTCTTCATTCAACAATACTCTTCTGATGATCATTGCTTCTCCTCTTTCTACCTCCTTAGAGTGCTCAGATTCTACACCTTCGTCTGCTACAGCAGCTCGGGCCTGACCCTCAGGTCTTCGATTTGGCCTTTCTTGATGCTGCGGGTAGTTGTATGCCCGATGTCCTTCTCCGTAGTTGAAGCAGGTTCCTCGAAATAAACCTCTTCTAAACCCTCACCCAGGCCTACCTCTTCCCCTCGGGTAGTTGTTGTTCTGATTGCGTGGGCATTGGGTATTCTCCTCTTTCTCCTCTTTCTGTTTTTTGCTACTACTTGCTTCACTAGTCTTCCCCAAATCTCTGTATCTTCCTCCATTGGTTCTTCCACCAGCTCTTCCACCCCTGTCCTTTCCTCTTTGCTTACCATCAAATCTCCTATTCAGTTTCTCTTCCACTTTTAATGCAAACTGGTATGCATCCTCCACCATGCTCATCCTAACCAGCCCTAGTTCTTCTTGAATGCTGGTTCGCAATCCATTGATGTATCGTGTGACCTTCTCCTTATTCGCCTTAGAATGGCCGGTTCTAATTGAGATCTGATAGAACTCCTCTGTGTACTCCTTGATAGATTTACTTGCCTGTCGAAGACTCTACATCTTTCTCAACAATTCCAACTCATAATCCGTAGGGATGAATTGCATTTTCAACTTCTCTACCATCCTATCCCACCTGGTGATCTTTTCCTTTCCCCTCTTGTTACTTTCTAGCTATACTCCTTTCCACCAGATGCTAGCATGTCCTTTCAACTTTGTTTTCATGAACCTGATCCGATTTGGGTCTAAGATCTCTTCATACTCAAAATACTCCTCCATGTCGTTGATCCAATCTATCAACTCCTCGGGGTTGAGATTCCTAGAATAAGTAGAGACATCGAACTTTGGCTTCTTTCCAATCTGGGATATGGCCCTATACAGCCTAGCCTCTGTTGGATCCAATGCTTCTTCCTCATTAGATGGACCCTCTTCTTCCCAAACTTCATCTTCACTGGGTTCCTCCCTTCTTGGCTCAACTCCTCTTCTAATTTCCTCCTGCAAGGCTTCAAATTGCCTCTGCAAGGCTCTAAGATCGACCTCTGCTTGTCTGTTCCTCACACCACCATGATTCCTATGTGGAGGCATCCTGTTCACTTCCTCACACCCACAACCACAATATTGGTGCAAATTGCCTCACTGTCGGTGATCGGTTTACGCACTCAGAACCTTCTGGCTCTGATACCACTTGAAGCAGAACTAAATTAACACCAGAAAAATTCATGCAAATTTCATTAACAGAGGTTGAATATACAGCAGTTCTATTCCAAAATAGCCCAGTTTTTTTTTTTTTACAATGCATGCACGGCCTTTTATAACAGACCTGACCCTATTTGGACATCATTACACAGAATGCGGGATTCCCTATAACTGTTCACACGAATGTTCTGTAGCCGCCTGTAAGATGCTGCTAGGTGCCCCGAATCATCATGGTCTATAATGGCGGAGTGCGCTCCAGCCGCCTCTCCATCAACCCGCCGAGTCATCATTCATATGAGTGCCCTATAGCCATCTATAGTTTGTTGCCACGTGTCCTTCTGCCAGGGCCTCTGTAACCGCTTAATACTCCATGGCCACCTGTAATTTGTTGTCACGTGTCCTTTGGCTATGGCATCTGCAACCATCGGCCTGTCTGGAGTCGTGAGCATTTTGTCGCGATATCGCGACGTGTTTGCTTCCTTACGCCCTCTCTCCTCTTCGGTCGTGATATCGTGACGTTTTGGTCGTTCGGCCTCTATTTCTCCTTCGGGCCGTGAAACCGTGACATGTCACGATTTCACGACCATTTTACCCCTTGGTGCCTTTGCCCCAAAAGTGTCACGATTTTGCGACCACTTTGCACCCTGTCACCTTGCTTCCGAAAGTGTCACGATTTCGTGACCACTTTGCACCTTCGAGTCCAGCTTTCGAAAGTGTCGTGATTTTGTGACCACTTTGCGCCTTCGAGTCTTGCCTCCGAAAGTGTCACGATTTCGTGACCACTTTGCGCCTTCGTGCCCAGCTTTCGAAAGTGTCACGATTTCATGACCACTTTGTGCCTTCGAGTCTTGCCTCCGAAAGTGTCACGATTTCGTGACCACTTTGCGCCTTTGAGCCTAGCTTTTGAAAGTGTCACGATTTCGTGACCACTCTGCGCCTTCGAGTCTTACTTCTAGAAGTGTCGCGATTTCGCGACCACTTTGTGCCTTAGAGATTTGCCTTGAAAATGTCACGATTTCGCGACCATTTGGTGCCTTGGCCTTCTTGCCTTGAAAATGTCACGATTTCGTGACCATTTTGTGCCTTGGCCTCTTTGCCTTGAAAATGTCGCGATTTCACGATCATTTTGGGCCTTGGCCTCTTTGCCTTGAAAACGTCACGATTTCACGACTATTTGGCGCCTTGGCTTCTTGGCTTTGAAAATGTCGCGATTTCATGACCATTTTGCGTCCAGGCTGCTTTGCTTCGGAAATGTCACGATTTTGCAACCATTTTGCGTCCAGGCTGCTTTGCATCAAAAATGTCACGATTTCGCGACCATTTTGCATCCAGGCTGCTTTGCATTGAAAATGTCACGATTTCGCGACCATTTTGCGTCCAAGCTGCTTTGCATCAAAAATGTCACGATTTCGCGACCATTTTGCGTCCAGGCTGCTTTGCATCGAAAATGTCACGATTTCACGACCATTTTGCATCCAGGCTGCTTTTCTAAAAAAGCATTGCGATATCACGACAGTTTGACCCTTTGGAACCCTTTCTCAAAAAGTGTCGCGATATCGCGACAACTTTGGCACTTAAAGAAAAAAATATTTTTGGGTGATGCAAGATTGCTTTTCCACCTCCGGATGCTCCTGCATCAGTTAATGACATCATCTCCCATGCTAACCGCTCGTTGAACAACGACAGCCTCAAGGATAGCAAAAAATGGGATGCATGAGTGGGTTACGACGGTGGAAAGAACCAGATGGAGGTGTTTCTGGGCCGCACGGGTTCGAAATCGACGACAGCGATACTATGGCATGGCTTAAATCTGGGGAACTTTCTTGCGAAAAATGTCATGGTCGGCCTCTCGACGGCAACGGGGATGGGGACCGAGAGACACACCCTGCTGTCATGGGAATTCTCCTACCGAACCTCCTGGAACGCCTCGTCCATTGACATTAAGGTGACGGAGACTGAAACCCCAGCAATGAAGCACCAAAAACATGTAGCGGTAGCCGTTGCCTCTGTTACTCATTTTATTTAGCTATATTTTTTTGTTATGCCTCTATCCAAATTTAACTTTTCTTCTTTAGCTATATTTTTTTGTTATGCCTCTATCCAAATTTAACTTTTCTTCTTTAGCTTGGTTTCCTTTAGCTATATTATTTTGTTATGCCTCGATTCAAATATGATTTTGCTTGTTTAATGATGGCATGTTTTAGGTCTGAGGTGTAGAAAAATTGGTTCATCCAAAACCCATAAGAGGGATGGAGGTCCAAGGTTCAAATCTCAGGTCTCGCCGAACTGAACGTTTGTCCCTTTCCTAGTGCTTTCAGTGGCGTAAAAGGTTTAAAATGATTATGGCATGGCGGTTATAGGGGCGGACTATGCGAAGATTTATGTGGCGTCTTCCAGGGTGGACAATGTAGAATACTATGGCGGCCATAAAACTGGACAGCCTGCTCGGATTCGTGGCGGCTACCATTTCCACCATGTTTAAAAAAAAAATGACATGTTTTGTTGTTAGTCCATTTCTTATGTAGGAGATCCATTTGCAAATGAATTATATCAATAGTGGTTATTTTTACCATAAAGTTCATATATCTTTTGTGTGAAAAAAAAAATTTGTTTGAGAGCTATTTTTATGATTTTGATATCCTTACGAATTATTTCTTTATTGGAAGTATTTTTGAGGTCTTATACCTCTTTTTAATGGCTACTTTCCTTTTTTATTTATAAGAAGTGTTTGTTTTTATTCCTGTTTTGAATGTGAGGCCTGTAATTTTTGAATAAGGTTCACCAACTTTTTAAAGGATGGTGTTTTTTAGTGATATTTAATATTGCTACAAATACGTTATATTAAGATGAGAGAGATTAAAATAATAGGAAGATTCCAAGTCAAATAATAGGTTAGCTTGTTGAATCATTTAGAGGCTTTAGTAGGGGGTATGTATTTATCTCCTATTTCAATAATCTCCATTTCAAAGTCATCCTAATCTATGGGACTTGGGTTATATGTACGTAGACTGAATATTTAAAAACTTATACTAATATTTCCATTCAAAATGGTTGTCTTATACTTGTTTCTTGCTTGGATCAAGTTATTATTTATGAATTATTTAGTTCATCCATTTCTATAGTCTATTACCACCCAAATTGGTATGGATATTAACTATATGATGTGTAAATACAAGTTTAACCTAAAATTTCATTCTAAAGTATATATTTCTTAAGACAACTTCTCCTCGATCCACATTGTGGAATCTTGGATGTCTTTCTTATAGAATTTACATTACCATAATTTAATCACTCATGTTTCTATTGTAGGGAATTAGGTCACCTAATAAAGAACTTTATAAATAAAAATACTCATAAAAATGGAAGAACAATGGCTAAAATTATTTTTATGACCTTATTCTTAGCTAGTCCTTAGTGATCCATGCAAATAGTGGTTACTTCTAATTATAAAATACTTAATAAAAATAATATATCAAGATCAAAATACTATAACAAACAAGGGCACTAGTAATTTCTCTTACATAAAGATGATAAAGAGAAATTAATTGTTGAACTCCAACCCTTAAAAGACTCCTTCATGTGGAAAGAAAATGTTGATTGAGGAATAGACACAAGCCTTCCAAATTCCTTCACAATCACCAATCCTTCCTCTCCCACCCATCTCATTCTATTAGATCCCACTCTTCTTACCTTAGCACTTTGGTATTGATTATTAATGACATTAAATAGTTTCCCATACAATATTTAGGACATCACTTACCCTACATATAAAATCCATATGCCAAGAATGGTTAGCAATATAAAGTCTTTGTTTTTCTTCAAGAGGTCAAATATTTTGCTATTATAGTAAAGCAATGCTTAAATTGCATTCAAATATGTTATAAATATTATCTTATATATTCTAAGGGTGGAAAGGAGGAATTTCTCTAATCTTTCATCCCTTCCTTGTCTTGGTAGTTGTGGACTCAAGACACAATCTTGGTAACATATGTGGGTGGGTGATAATAATGTTCTAAAACCAATTGATAGGGTTTTGCAACCAATGATCAACTTGGTTGCATAGACATCTAGGAGTGGATGAAATATATTGTGCATATTGCCAATTAAATTTTGGTCCACAATTCAACATGGTGAAGAAATACAATTATCAAATTTGCTCATGTAGTAAAGCTATAAGTAGTAAGGAATATGCTAGTTGTTTTTTTTTTCATAATTTTTTATGCATATTTGATCCATTATTTAACTAATTTATCTTTTGATACATCCAAGTGGTTCTTGTGGTGCAATGGTAGATATAGGAAGGATAAGAGAACTTGTTGTCTAGATCAAATTTATATAAGCCAATATTTGTTACACTAATTATCATCTCTTCAAATAGTGTGTATCATCTCTTATTTTGTACTTTTAGATCACCTTCCCTTCGGTTTGTCTTCCTTGTTACAACCCTATAATATAACTGACCTACCCTTTAAACTTGATATTTTTAAATTACAAACTAAAGGATATCTATAACATTTACAAGTCTAGAATGCTCACTCCTATCCATTTGGTTTGGATGGGTAGATCCTTTGGCAAAAATTTAAGATTCAACAACTTGTTATTTTTCTTAATAACTATGGTAAAAATATGGCTTGTCAATGTCCTTATAAGGAAATCAAACTTCATTTTGCACTACATAAACTAAAAATAAGTCATAAAAATATAAGTGAATGTTGCTAATTTTTGATCAAAATATAAACTATGTTGAGCATATGGACAAAGGATAAAAAATTATCGAATTATTTAAGAAAATTATCTTTGTAAAAAGTATCTCCTGACATACTCTTTCTAATAGTTTTGATCTTAATGTTACGATAGTTATAGTTGATGCTTTTCTTTACCATTTTACCAAATTTTTTAATATTACCTATTTGTATCAAGATAATCTATTTAGCCATGTTCAATAATCTATTTAGAAAGCTTTATAGGAGATGAAAAAGACAAGGCTTATCATATGGATGACTTGTTAGTAGAGTTCTACCAAAAACATTGGCTTATCTTGGAAAACAACCTATACATGATGTATAAAGCAACCTTAATCAAAGGATCCCTAGGTAAATTTTTCAATCGAGACTTTGATTAAATGCATCCTCAATAACAATAAAAAAATATCATTTTAGGGTAGAGACCCATAAAAAACTCTAGAATTTATAATTTGATTTTATAGAAGTTTTAAAAATTATTTTGAAAATTTTGACATGCTTGCAAGATTTTCACAAACTAACTACAAATCATTGGGTTTAAAGTTAAATCTAAATAAAATGAAAAAGAGTATTAAATTTTTATGATAGCTTTATTAATTTTATATGAAAAACTCCTAATCAATCATGTTAATAGTATGGGGTGTAAAGCATTCAAAAATCACACAAGACTTGTTTGATTGCTAAAAAGTTAGCTCAAGAATGATCTACACATGATGTATAAAAAAATCCTTAATCAAAAGTTTTTAGGTAAATTTATTAATCGAGACATTGATTGATCTCATCCTTAAGAAAATCAAGGATACATTTTTATGTTGGAGACCCATCAAAAACTCTATGGTTTTGAAATGCATGCAATATTTTCATAAAACAACTATAAATTATTGGGTTTAATGTTTAATCTAAAATAAAAAAGTACTAAAATTTCATAGCTTTTTCACTTTATATGAGAAACCCCACAATTGTTCAATATAACAATTATGGGGTGTCATACATCCAATACCTATGCAATACTTGTGTGCTTGCTAAAACTTGAACTAAACCTCCTCCATAATATTTATTTTAAAATAATATAAGTTTTAAATATTTATTTAAATTTTTTTAAACTTATCTTCTACTCACTATGAGAAGTGGATAAAACAATAAGGGGTCAATATAGAAAATCCAATTCATTTCTACCTTAAGGACTTCTGAATTTAAAAATTAGGAGATATTATGTGGGACTAAGACTATGTTTGATGGGTTATTTAGCAAACATATACATTTTAAAAATGAAATGAAGTTTCCTCCTAAGATATTTTTGCCTAAGAAAAATGATTCTTTGATTTTAATGATAATATAAATATAAGTGATTTCTTCTTTTGGGAAAGGGCACAAGAAGGATGCAATATGTAATTTAGCCTAGGATACAATCTATGAGCAGTGATAGTTTAATGTATAAGATAAAAAATAAGTTATCCCATGATTATGACTAAGCCAAAGTTACTTGATTTTCATTTAT
Organism: Wollemia nobilis; assembly: GCA_028583015.1. Lineage (NCBI taxonomy): Eukaryota > Viridiplantae > Streptophyta > Pinopsida > Araucariales > Araucariaceae > Wollemia > Wollemia nobilis. The sequence goes on along the minus strand of JAQPPZ010009692.1, from coordinate 146,967 downwards.
CAAATTAATCTAAAAGAAAAAAATAAAAATTCAACTATGTCGACAATAAATAGATATTAATCCCTAAAACTAAAAGTTAAAGAGTTAGAGAATAGAGGAACCTAGTTTTGCCCCAAAGGCAGAAGTGTTTCCCTCCTATAAAAGTACCACAATACTTTTTCTAGGTTGCAAAACTTTTGTTGATACCTATAAAATAAACAAAAATAAATAAGGTTAATTGTAGGGGGTCTCTCTGATCTAAGGGAATATATGATCTTTATTGAGAGGATGATAAATTCCCTATTCAAACATGATAAAACTAATAGAATATTAAAAAATGATAAAAATATATAATGAATTTCATGATGATAGAAGCACTATGTATGAGAAGTGTTGATGGTGCTTCTACTATTTGTGCTTCTAATACATTAAAAATAGAGAACAAAAGAATTTTCAACCTACAATCATGTAGCATTCCACCTCTATTAAAAAAATGTAAGATAATATAAAGACACTATTGATCATGGATGAAGAGTATTTCCCTAGAAAGATAGAGACCCTAGTATACAGTAAAGTGACACATATTTGGTTATCTAAAATAATATTAGAAAAATAAATAACAAACCTAGTCAAATGCAAGCCTAAAACATAATATTAACTAATCTAAGTAAAAAAGACAATTTGAGATAACAAGGTCAATAGCTAGATAATATGGTCACAATTAGATGTTAGGAAGAAAACAATAAGATGAAGGGCTATATAGAACTAAAAATTTGCAAGATAAAAAATGAGCCAAAATAAGCAAGGAGGTAAGAGGCAAGATACAAACCAAGAGAGATGGTTGCTTCCCCTTTGTTACTTTTTGGACACCCACAAAATGCTTGAAGATTATTATTGTTGGGTATCCAATTACTAACCTGAAAGCTTAGATGATTCATTAAGTTCCTATGAGATATGGAAGCTTAAATGCTATAAACATGGATGAGGGTTAATATTTTCACATAACCTTGGGAAAAGGATGATATGATGACTATAAATATAGGTTCTAAAGCTTTTTTATGTAACTCTATCCCAAGGGTTAAATTTATAACCATTTAATTGCTTTTTAAGAAAAGGGATTGAATAATGAAGAGGACATGGTAAAAGATCTGGAAGCATCAAGCTTGAAGGTTTAGGTACTATATATTAGTAGACATGATTATGTCTATTAGTTGTGGGTGGATTGAGCATAAAAGGAGGTACAAATTTGAGATTTAAAACATGTTATGCCAAAAGTGTTAGGAAGTAGAAGTGTTGGTAGTGTTATCACTAGATGACCATTAAAGGTAAAAATGGGTGGGAAAAGATCAAACAATTAATAATTACAAAATCACTATCAATGTGCTAGAAGCACCACTAATGCTTCTATTCATGCCTTAGAACCTTTTATTTTAGAGTAATAAATTATCTAAATTTAGGTAGAAGGATGGTTGAGTTATTTTGATTGGTTAAAAGTAACGTAAATAGGAAGGATCAATATTCCAGTTTGTAATCCTAAAGAATGTATTAATTAGGCTTTTGAATCAATGAATGAATATAATTTTTTCACCATTAGTATCAGAGCAAGTTTTTATTACCTAAAGTTGAAGGGGGGAATCACCTCTTTGGTAATTCTCCCCTCTTGATGCATTTCAATTGATGAATTAAAATGGAGATGCAATTGTTAAGTAGAAAAATTTGAGTATATTTTGAACCTATAATGTGACACTGATATGGTTTATCAAAAATAATTATTTGATCTGAGACACCATTGAGTGTGTGGGGTTTGGTAAGTGATAATAATTGCTATCTATCGATAACCCCTTCATTTTTTATGTACAGAGGTTTGAATGTTTATATGTTATATTCATGGTTGATAATTAGAGCCTATGCAATTGTGGCTTTAGATCTAGGCTTTAAAAAAATTATTCAATATTTACTAGATCCCTGATATTGGATTGCCAAAGATCTAACCTCCTTAAGGGTTTTTGCATATTACCCTTGCTAGATCTCTATTAATGTTTTCTCAAAATATGTCGCTCTATTTGTGAGAGATATATCGTTCTTTCTAAAAGTCACATTCACAATATTCTTGCATCATTGCATTGATTATTTTTAAGTACTACAAAAATAAGAGATTATATGCCAAATTATAAGCAATATTGAAGATGTTATGGCTATTTGAAATTGTGCTATTAGTGTTTTTTCTATTGCACAAAAAATCGTCAAGGAAGAAAAATTCATATCTTCTAGATCTAGATTTAGATTTAGCCCTAGGTTTATAGGTATTCAAGATTTATTGTTAAAAAAAATAATAAGAAAAACTTATCTTTAGAAAAAAATATGTAAAGTCTATTTTTAGAAAAAAATAAACAAAGCTTATTTCTAGAAAAAAGAAAAAAAGCTTATTTTTAGAACAAAAACAAACAAAGCTTATTTTTAGAACAAAAACAAGCAAAACTTTTTTTTTAGAAAAAAAGAGTGGTTTTAGAAAAAATGCAGAGCTTATATTTAAAGTAAATGCAAATATGCTTTATTATTAAAGTATTTATTTTAAAAGGGGGCTTCTTTTATGAATTTTTTTTAACCAATTGTGTAATTTTAATTGTAAACAAGGTGCATTATGGGTAGAGCCCGACACCTTACAAAAATTCAATGATTTAAAAAAGGTACAATTTAGTGGAGTCCAATAACTTCACCTTTCTTGTAAATTATAATGATTTTAAAAGGTTAATTTTTAATAGAGTATGACAAATCTAAAAAATAATGCAAGAGAAACTTGTAAGGACACTTGTAGTTGCTCCATGTAGGCTATAAAATTCTTGTAAAAAGGTGCATTCTTTATAGAGTTTGACACCTTCATAGCACAAATGATGGGTTCACCCTAAGGAGGGTACTCATGAGACCAATAGAGTGAACCTTGTAAGAAGTGATCTACTCTTTTATACTTGGCAATTGTAGTTACTAATTATCCATGAATTTTTATAGGAGGAGAAGATTAACATAAGGAAACTCATAGTTGAAGAAACAAAGTGAGTCCAATTCCATATTTACTTAAGTACTCTAACAAGACTTCATATTTGTAGGCCTAGATACTATACAAATGCTGAGTCAAAGGTGGATCCAAAGGTGTTTATCTAAGCAAGAGCTAGAGGTAGACCCAAAGTTAAACCTAGAGATGATAGACCTAGTGGTTGACCTAAAGGTGATAAACCTAGAGGCTATATACCCATTAGTCAACCTAGAGGTGACTTCAAAGGTGTTTACCCAAACTATAGAGCAATAAGAGCCAATGATATACCTAGAGGTAGATCTAGAGGTGGTTACCTAAGATCCAAAACAACCATAGCCAGAGCCATGATACAAAGTAGCTAAGTACAAGAGCCAAGAGATAGAGCAAGAAGAGGAACAAGAGCCAAGAGTTAGAGCTAGAACAAAAGCCAAATCCAAATCTGAATCCAAGAATCAAAGCCAAGAGCCAAAAACCAACAATCAACAATAAAAAAACAAGAGCCAAGATCTAAGAGCAAGAGCCTAGACTTCTCTAAATTAAGAGGGGTCCTAATATTTTTAACTTAAATAATATAATAAAAAAATGATGTTAGGATATTTTATTGATTATTATTATATCATACATTACTAGTTGGAAGAATATTTTAATATTCCTTGCATATAACAATATCCTAACTTCAGAGTATCGATATTCCAAATTATAATACTAAAACATATATTAAATATGCTCTTGCCTCAATGAATGAATAGTTGTTTGCCATAAAAAAATATGACTAATGAGGGGAAATAAAAATTGATAATAAAACCCATGCACAAAATTGGGTGTCTATATTTTCCTCTTTTTAATACCTTAATTACACAATAAGTATATTAAAAACTAATGTAGATACCCTAATTTTGAGTCAGTATTTTGTTGTCTTTTAGGGTCAGTGATATACGATGAGTCATGTGAATATTGGTTGCTAAAAAGTGATGTTAAAAATTATATATTTAGATAGCATTAAATGTGATAAAATTAAATGCTTCCATGCCTAGTGTACCCCCTTTAGTTTTGAAGTGAAAATCTAATTTTGACCAAAGAAAATTAACTTGACTATGATCCACATAGGAGTAGTAATAAAAAAATAGTTATAGATGACAAAAGATAGCCTAAGGGGGGTAAAAACTTAGGGGAAAACATAATTGTATTTTTATTACTAGATTTGGGTATATTCTAGAACTCTAAACACCCACATGACTAGCAATTTTATGATGGCACACACATATAGATATTGATACATTGCATCAAAATGGTTCAAGAACCAATTCTAGGAGAGAGATCTAGTGGTTAGGTGAGAAGTTTAAGCATTCTTAAAATTTAATTTTTTTTCCTTGAAAAACATACTACATAGAAGCAACAATGCTTCTACGTGTGGTCAGTGCTTCTGTGTAGTGCTAATGTTGGCTAATGGTACTTTTTTTTCAATGATGCTTCTACTACTTAGCAATGCTTTTGTGTCAAAAATACTTCCACAATTGATGGTAATTTTATCGTTGATGCCTCTATGTATTGATGACACTTGTGTTCTAGGCTAAGTTAGGATAAGAGTTAGTTTTTAGCAAGTTTGGGCCTTTTATGAGGAGCTAAATTAAAAATTTTATGGGGTATGATTGTAGGTCAAATAGGGCATGTTAGATTATTGAGAGTGATTACCTCACACTTTGGACACCATCTAGATCCTGCTCAATGTTGTTGACTATGGCCTACTAAAGGAAGAAGGTATATATCATGTAGTAATAATGCCAAAAGTAGATTTCAATAGAGAATTGATAATAATGTTCACTAAGCAATGATACTAATGGGAGTACCTTCCAACTATCAACAAGAAATATGTCTATTAGCTTGGAGGATTTCTAGCCCATCCTTTAAGTGCCCATTAGCGGATCAAGAATTAAGATAAATAGGGAGTAGCAAATAGACTTGTAATGATTTACAAGAGAGGCAAAATTTCTTGTTGTAGGATCTAGTATTGATATTGCTTACGCTAGAGGGAGGCTGGATATGTAGACTACCTCAATTTATACTATCACATCATGGATTTTGGTAGGATATATGAGTCGATAGGTAGTATATTATAGGTAAAAAAGATAGTCACATTTATGTGTAATAATCATATAAATATTACATGGGGTCAATCACTTGACTAGGCTATACTAAATCCTACATAGGGTTATATTAAAAGGAGATAGGAGTTAGGTTTGCTACACCCTCCTTTAAGTGCAAGCTTGGGAGCATCTAGTGATTCTGAGGTCATCAAGTCTCTCAAACTAGGTGGATGACAAAAATATATCTGCAACATATAGGTGGATCCACTATTTTGAGGTAGGGTATAGCAAGCCTTACAAAGGATTGATAGTAGCATAACACTAAGCTATAGATTATCTATAGCCCAGGCTTAGAGAGATCACCCAAATAGAAGAGAGTATAGCTTCTAGTTGGTGTGAGTTTGGCTAGTGAGGTGGCCAATGGATCCATGAGGGGAGAAAAAACTTCATTGGTATGACCATATTTTTGGACAGTTCATAGAAAGGTAGGACATACCATTAGGGACAATATGGTTTTGGTGGACCACCTATGAGAGAAAATTTTATGGCTTAGCAAATCCTTACAGTTAGAAAGAGGTAGATGACTCAAATTTTATGGATCATAGACAAAATAACATAGGCATTGACTCAAGGTATTGGCAATGGTATGAGCAAAATTTTCCATAGAGGATGACAACACTAGGGGTGTTACCAAAAGGTAAATGATAATGAGTAGCACCCATTTTGAGGAGACATCTATGAGAGGCATATAGGAGGTATTAGTAGAGCTAGGAAAATATGTGCGGAGATACAATTGACACGCTAGTGATAGTGTCAACACTCATAGCTTTTTTACTACTAGTGAATATGATAAATGAGGCATGACCCAATAGGTCACCTTGTGCCATCATAGAGGTGGAGTGAGATACCCTGATGTGATGAGTGGAATATCTAGAGGTAGCTCTAAAAACACTAACGATAGAGAGAGGGGCTGGTTGTTAGGATTTCCAACTTATAGATATCATAGGTAGACAATATTGTGAAGATGCATTAATCAATTGCACACATAATGATTGAGTGAGATGGCTTAGCGATAAACACAATAAAAACATGGATAATGGAAGTAGACTACATAGTGAATATCCTATTTAATTAGCTAGCATAGGTCTAAGTAGACCCATAAGCATAGGTACAGTGCTTGACATAGTATCAAATGAACTACTATACCATTGTTCCACAAGATCATCAAGTTCCTTTGCCTACTATAATGAGGTTATAGAACTAATCTACGTCTATTACCTGAAAATCAAAGTAGTCTATATAGATGGTGCCACCACCACCTATAGGAGGAGGAATTAGGTTGATATTGTCTACTAGTTTTATCATCTCTTGATTTTGTAGATCTCCTAGAGGATATACTATTTTTGGCTATGGTACCATATATTTTATATACCATAAATTTGTTGTATTGGATATTTTGAGTATATTGCACTATTTTGTATGGTTATTGAATTACTAATGACTTATTTGATATATATAGTAAGAGAGAGAGAGATATCACCATTTATTACTATTGATGATGTGTCAATGATAATGTGATGTTGTGATGATGATTTAGCTATGTAATTTATGTGATGGATGTAATTAATGCTATATGATCTTGATTTGATGTATGCATGACATGATTGATGACCTAATAATTAATGATTAATTAATTGGTTAAAATATAGAAAACATAAAAAATGATATACAAATATGTGCACATGATGACATAGGGAAACTTTATTTATTGTGCCTAAGGGGACTTTAATTAGCTTTTGTACCATCCAGGGGAAGTTTTGTTATCTTTTTATTTACCTTTTTTTGAAGGAAATTTGCTTAATGTTTGGATCACCCAAAGGAACTTTAGCATGACATGATATGTACAATTGTATATATAGAATCTCCCTTAAACACATCATGTTTTAAAGGACTTGTAATTTATTACTATTAATTTTTCATATTTGATAGTCTTGATGCTTTTTTAATTTTATGATAATCTTAAAAACTTGATAAATTTGGCAAAGCTTTACAATCCTAAAAAACTTGATAATTTTTCAAGATATATAATAAATTCTATCAACTTGATCAACTCTGATAAATTTTGATAATGTTGATGAATTGGAAATTTTTTGAAAAATCTATCTTTTTTTGATAAGTTTTAACATTTTGGAAGGGATTGGATGATTTTGGTAAATTTTGATAAATCAAGATAATTTCAACAACAAATTTTTAGCATTTGGAAAAATATGGAAATTTTTGATACCCTTGATAATTTTAAATAGTTGAGAGAATTATGATAAATTTGCTATTTGATAACCCTACCAAATTTGGTAAATTTGGATAATTTTGATATTTTAACAATTTTGATAATTTAATAAACTTCAAGAAACATTGATAATTATTTCTAATTTAGATAATTGGGATAATTTTGATAAATTGCAATAAATTTTGATAAGTTTTTTAAACTTGACTTGATAGATTTTGATGATTTTAATGAGCATGATAGATTTTAATAAGTTTTGGTAAGGGGGTGAATTTTAATAAACTTTGAATATTGTTTGATAAATTAGGGGAGTTTTAATAATTGGGGCATTTTTGATAACTTTTTTTTTGCTAAATCTTGAGAATGTGGGTAAATTTTAAAATTGGGGCAATTTCAATATATGTGATAATTTTTGACAATTGTGAAATTTTTGGTAAATTTGAACTTTTTTTTTATAATTTTAATAAATTGAAATGAGTTCGCTAACATTGTTAAATTTTGGTAATTTTGATAATCATGAAAAATTTAGATGAATTATGATATATTTTGATAATTATAATGTTGTTGGAAAGGTTGGATAATTTTGATATATTGTGACAATGTTTAAAATGTGGGTAATTTAGATAGTTCCATTTAATTTCAATAATTTTGGAAAAAATTGATAAAATGTAATAAATTACAATAATTTTCATTTTAGTTTGGTTTGAAAAATGTGACAAATTGTAACGATTTAGCCAAATTTCAATGTGTTTGATAAAGTTTCATAAAATTTGATATCTCTTGATAAATTTGATAAATTTTTGATGATGTGATAAATTTTGAGAATTTGGATAATCTAAAGAAAATTTGGGACTTTTTGATAAGTTGGGTAATGTTGACAATTATGATAAAATTTGTTGATGTTTGATAAATTTTAACAATTTTGATAAAGTTTACTAAGTTGTAATAAATTTTTGGATGATGATAAGTTTTGATGAGTGCAAATACATTTGATAATTATGCTAGAGCTTGATAATTTTGGTAAGTCTAATAAACATCTTGAGCACTTTTAAAAGTTTAGGAAATGTTCTGGTAAATTTGATGTTTTTGTGATAAGGTAAATAAGTCTAATATATATGATAGAATTCAAGAGGATAAGCCTTAAATACATTCCATAAAATGAATGGAAATAATTTTCTTATTGAGATGGCCTTGTTTTTTTTTTTGAAAAAATGAAAAATATATTATATTTATAGAAGCTATATTACAAAGTAAAATGAGCTGGACAGAAAACAAGGGAAGAAGAAAATCCTCCCTCAATCTCTCTTGGATCAAAAATTAGCCATAAAACAATATATAGGTGTGTTTGTTGAAAACATCACCTGAGACCACCATAATACAATTATCCATACACATCAACATTACCATAGTTGAATTCCAATTTTTCTCAGTCATCTAAATTTTGTAGACCATCCATCTATCTTCATGATGTTTTGAAGTCATTAATGACACCTTGAACATGTCTGCTATCTTCCTGTACCACCTCTTGCATCCCTTGGATTCTTTGGCACCAAATTATATGATTTTCCATATGAGATTCCACATATTACCCTTCCTCTAGTTCTTTTCCCCATTTTGCTAAATAATATGCCATTCTATTTCCCTCTTGCTTGATATGAGTAATAAAAACATCTTGAAAAAACTTCCAAATATTTTGAGCTGCTTCCACCTTTCTCTCTTAAATTTCCAGCACCTTAAAGGGTCTTATCGGATCCAATAATCCAACCCATACATGAGATTTTGTCTCTATCCATAGCTTATGTAAATGTATATTTGCAGCTATCATTGATGCTGACAAGATAACCTATCATTTTTCTTCATTATTTGTTTTCTCCCCCATACCTTCTACTCTCAAGTACACATATTCTCCTTTCAAATTTTGTATGATAGGATATTTAGTAAAAGCCCTATCTATGTTTGCCTTCACTAAATATTTGGGAGGTAATATCCATTATATGTTATTTGAGGTCTCACCTATGCAATCAACCCTTAGTTATTTTTATTTTACAGTTATTTCAAAGCTCCTTAGAATAGTCACTTCCTCCATTTCTATGTTTGTTTCCTCCTATAATCTAATGGATAGTGTTTCCATTAACTTACTCATAATCATCTCCCAAAATTACTCTCTTGTTTAGTGCTCTGATCTAAATATGCATGCATTTATTTCTAGCCATAACTTCCACCATATGAAGCTAGGTCTCAGCTTCCATGCCATTTTCATCATTCTAGTCTTAAATCTGCACTGTTTCCATTTCTCATAAAATATTTTTTGGCTCTAAATTTTTTTCCTATATTATCTCATATGCCTCCACCAAATGATCCATGTATTTTGGAAAAGAACACCCAAAAAAGAGGTGATTCAAGGTCTACTCTATCTTTCCACACATAACACATTTGGAAGACCCATAGAAACCTTTTTTTCTCAAATTAACAAATGTCAAGCACTTTTATGGTTAATTAGCCATGAGAAAATGTTAATTTTTGCCATATTTACTTTTGCCAAATAAATATCTATGGAAGTGGTGCTGGGGTAATATCATATCCACATACTACCTTTTATCTCTCCTTTGCATTATAGATTCCCAACTTACTTGCTCCCCATCCAAGTATATCCCTCTTAAAACCATCCTGAACTAGATGTCTTTGGAGATGTCTCCATAGTTTTATAGTTAGTTCCTTTTTCCCCCTCACTGGCCATGCTTAGGGATGTTTCCATTGTAGTAAGTATAGTACATGTTTATTCCATGATTTCATATAGTAAGAGGATTTCCACAACCCTACCTTTTGGAGCTCTTATTTCCAACTCTCCATATATGGGAATGTTTGAATAATTGGTTGAGATTGATTCCATGAATCCTAAAAAAAAAGAACATCCTTTCCATATCCTAATTACAAATAAAGGTATGGATTTATTAAATCCTAACTTGATTCCATTGTTCTCTATATTGTAGATCCTTCTCCTTCCACTATAAGTCTTGGATATATTTATCAACTTCTCCTGGGTAATATTTAGCTTGTAATAGTCTACTCCATAAGCCTCCAATAGCTATAATTTGTCTCCAGTATAGCTTCCTTGATAGTACCTTATGGATTTGGGATGCTGATATTATATCCAATCCTCCTTGTTTTTTGTTGACAAATCTTCTCCCACCCAACTAGTGCTAATTTTTTTTCTTCCCTTGCACCTGACCACAAAAACTTTCTTGTGTATTTATCAATATCTTTTAGATTTTTCTTTGGAACTTGAAGTATGGAAAATTTATAAACTAGGAGAGCTTGTAGCACAACTTTAATAATTGTAAGGCTTCCTCCCAAGCTTAGCCATTGGTGTGTCCAGTTGCTCAACTTAGCTTGAAGTCTGTCAATCAACCCTTTCCACTCCTTAATTTTTGTTTTCTTTGCATATAAAGATACTCCTACATACTGTATGGAAAAAGGAGTTTCCATGAAGTTCAAAAAATGTATAATTTTATCTCTCACCCTTTCTTTTGTATTGAAAAAAACTATTTGATACATTTTTTTATTAAATATTTTTCCAGTAGCTTGCGTATACCCATCTAAAGATTATTTTATGTTTATTTCTACTAGGATATTGGCTTGACTAATAAGAGCAGTATCATACACAAACTAGAGGTGGTTTATCTCAATCTGAGAACTTATTTTCAAACCCCTTAGTCTCCCATCTTGTCTCCCTTTTTTTAACACTCTCCCTAGACTCTACACAAAGGATAAAAAGGTAAGGGAAAAAATGCCCCCTTGAATCAACTCCCTTCCTAATGTGAACATTGGAGATGGACTACCTTTTACCAGAACTAAGAAATATGTAGTCGGTGTACAAGCTTTTACCTAGTCTCTCCACTCCCCTGCAAAGCCCATTTTTTTAAAATCCTTTGCATAAAGGTCCCATCTACTATATCATAAGCTTTAGAAAGTTCTAATTTAATAAATATACCTAGGTCCTTTAGCTTGGAAATTATGTGTACCACTTCTTGGGCCACTACTATTCCATTTAGAATTGTTTTACCTTCAATAAAACCACCTTGCTCACTTGAAATAATATTTGGTAATAAAGGTTTTAACCTCTCTAACATAAGCTTTGTTAATATATTGTATACTAAATTACATAGTGAAATAGGCTTATAGTTCTCAATTATATTACTATGTGGGCCCTTAGGAATTAAAGTGATAAAAGTATTATTCAAGGCTTTTAACATTTTTTTACTTTATCTGATTTCCTCTAGTGCCTTCAGCATTGCTTGACCCACAATTTTCTAATTTTTTTGATAAAATTTAATGGGGAATCCATATGGTCCTAGGGTCTTTCTTGTTTACATTTTTTATATGATCTACGATGTTTCTTCCAAAGAAATTTCCTCCATTAATAATTTATTGTGTTCAAGTTTGACTAATTGTGGAATTGCCTCTAGTATCTTCTCCTGCCATGTTGCATTCAAATTTTTATTGCTACTGAAAATAGTATGGAAGTATTGATTTTCTATAGTTTTCATTTCACTTCCACTGGTTTTTACCTAACCCATCATATTTGTAAGACATGTAATTCTATTATGTTGTCTTCTAGCTATTACTATCTTATGAAAGAAAGTTGTGTTTTGATCCCCCTCCTTTAACCATGTAACTCTGGATCTTTACCTCCAATAGATATTTTCTTGTTACTCAAAATATTCCTCTCTCCTATTAATTTATTCCTCACGTAGCAGCAAATCTTCTGTATTAGTTCCTTATATTATTTCTTGAGCAATATTATCCTTATAATCCTTGATTTCATTCTTTTAGATTATAGTGAGTTCATTCTTATGTTTACTCCACTCTTTTAGTTAGGCCCTCACATATTTTAGTTGTTTGTGGAGTTTGAATTGGGCTTTCACAAATCTTGGTCTCCCTAATTGCCACCATTCCTTTATGTGGTCCTCCAACTCTTCATATTTTAGTCACCATAGCTCAAATTTAAAAGTTCCTACAACTTTATGATTATCTTCTTCTATGGTAAGACTCACTGGAAAATGATATGAAGAAAGCCTATCCATAACCCTCGCTTGATGTTTAGTATGCAAGAATAATTCCTACCCATTAAGAATCGATCCAAGCAAAATTTGATGGTCTCCCCTTCCTTTCTTCTATTTATCCAAGTCATGGAGTTGTCCACATTTGGGATATCTATTAGACACATTTGACATGTTATTGCTGAAAAGAACCTATTATTTTCCTCCAACATGGCTTTACTTCCTTGATTTTTCTCTATTCTAAGATTTTCATTAAAGTCTCTTTCCCACAATCCATTGGTCCTTTGGGTAGTTATCTATGAAAATCTGGATGGCTTCCAATTGACCCCTTTGTACTATAATTGTATGTGCTCCATAGAAATTAACTATACTTTAGTTTTTCCCATTTTCCCTATTTTGTAACCTAACCATCAACATCCCTCTCACGGAGGCCCCCTTATTGCTAGGAACAATTGAGGGTTCCAAATAGTGGTCAATCCACCTAATTTACCTGTGTTGATTAAGGATCTCTCCGCTTTACCATATTATCCTATTTATTTTTTGTAAGTCTTCTCCTTGCATTTTTGTTTCTTGTAATAAAATTATATCTAGACTCATATCCATGATAATATTTTTGACCGCATTTTGTCTAGGGTGGTTGCCTAAACCTCTCCCATTCCAAGTAATTAAAATAATTGAGAATGAGGAGAGAAAAAATTAGCCATCAATTTTACCTATCTATTCTGGCTTAAATTTCTTGTTCCTCCATATTTTCCTTTTTGACTTCCTTCCTACAAATTGGTTATATTTGTATTTCTTCTCCACTATATGAATACCTAAAGTAGGGCTATATTTGTTCTTATTTCCTTCTTTCATCTCTATTTACTAATTTAAGACTATCCCCTACTCTGATTCCCCTCCTATGGTCTCCCTTGTAGGTTGAATATCCTCTTCCTTGAGAGAGGTTGTGTCTAGTTCTACTCCTTGCTTGTTCCCTGAAACTATATTGGAGTATTGTTCCTGATCCACAAGTGTGACTTGTTGAGTACCCTATTATAATACTTCCATTTGAAAATCCCTTTCTGTTTCCAAGCTTCCTAGTTATTTGAATATCTCATATCTATTATTTGTTCTTCTTGCTTTTTCTCCTTATCTCTGGTTACTGTGATGATTTATTTTGTTTGACATTATGATTACTTTTTGTAAGCCCTTGGATTCTATTGGGCCTTTCCCTTCCTTTTGATTTACCTTTTCCTAAAGATATTGGCTTACCATGTTAATATTTACTTTTGTCCCTTCTTGTCCAAACTGATGATCTTTAACTGTTGAGCACATTTTAGCCAGATATCCATGAGTGTGGTACACACAACATATAAATGGAATAGCCTCATAATCTAGTTGTTGGTACCAAACCAAATCCCCTATTTTTAGGTCTATTATATTAGAAAAGGTTTATGAGATCCATTTCTACGCAAAACCTAACAAATAGTACCAACCCTCCTAAAACTATTTCTCTTGATCTACCTTGATAATGCTTGAGTAAGTTTTCTATTATCTCGAGTACCTCCTCTTTCTAAAATTCAATGGAAAGGGCAAATTATCTTACCCATATTGGTACTACAATCGGTTCCAACCTTAGATCAAATCCCATCTTCCATGGTTATAGGAATAGTCTCACTAGCCCATGATGATATGGCCCTCCCTTAAGTACTTTTTGTCGATCTTCCATTGATGTGAAATATATAGAAAAATACCCATTTGGAAGAGTTAAAATTTCATATTCTCCTTCCAGATGCCATTGTTTCCTTATCCATGTGTGGAGGAAGTGCACAGACGGTCTAAAACCCATAAATTTACCTATCAAGTTGTGTTTTATCTTATAAACTATATCCTCAGCTATCCATTCCTCTACTATTTCCAATACTGGTATTTATTTTTCTTGTGGTAAACATTCGTTCAACTTTACAGGTAAAGAATCCTTCTTTTGTCACTTTTACATGGTAGTTATGATTATCCTTTATTGTCTTTGATAGTCATTGAAGTATCTTGGGTTTCACATAGCTTATCTCGATATGAGATTCCTTGATTTGGAGGATATAGTACCAAAGTACCTATATCCCCCATTATTAGTTGTGATCCTTGCCCTTACTATTGAAAGACCATCCAAAAGGACTGATCCTCTCTAATGGTGTTTTTTGCATGAAAATATTCTCCAGATATCTACCCTAGCCTCTAAAACCCTAGTTTGATTCCTCAAACCTCTTACATTCCTATTGTTACTTGAACTCTAATCATTAAAAATGCTACTATAATACCGCAGACCTCCGATATTCCTCCTCTAAAAACCTAGTTCGATTCCTTCTATAATTATTTCATATTATTTTGTAAAAAACATTCTAATTTTTATCTTGGTGGCTTGATATGGCCTTGTTATATGAGCAATTAAAGATATTTTCAAGTAGGTTTAATACACTTTGGATGGTACACAAGTAACAACACAATGAGGCTCTTGTAGAGATTTTATAAGTGAGATATTTTGCCTCTTTGGTTGAATAATATTATAATATGTAAATTTTTGTTTAAAGTATTTTGTAGGATAGCATTTAATTTTAGGATTAATTAATAATCTAATTTTTGAGGTTTGAATGAAATATTAGTTAGGCTGATGTTCCAAAACCTAGGTTTTCCATAGTCTTAATAATGAACATTGAATATTTTAAATAAGGATATTATTTTAATTTAACAAATTATCCAAATGATTTGGTGATAATTTAGAGATTCTTAATTTGATAAAGTGATATCCAAAATGATTTATGACTATCTTGAATTATAATTGGATTAATTGTATTAAAAAACATAATGTTATAATACATTCTTGTAATGTACAATGGTTGGAAGAACAATGTGATGTACTTTAAGGGTTAATGTAATGTGACAACTTAAAGTGAGGTTGCAATTATACCATGTAAAATAGTTTTGAAATTGCACTATATCTTTTAATTAATAGGGATATTTATTTGATTTGAATGGATTTGAAAGGAGTGACAATTAGCATATTTTATGATTAGATGATTTTTGATTGATTTGTGATAATTAAAGGACTAGTTAAATATTTAAGTGGACTATTTTGATGGATAATCAAATGAGTAATTTGATTAGTGTGATTTATAATCAATTTTAAAAAAATTGATGTATAATTGGATGAATCATAACTAATTTGATTAAATAATTAATTGGATTGAGTGATTTGAACTATAACTAATTGGTTTAATGATTGATTTGGATTATAATTAATCATATTTAATTTGATCAAGGATTAATGTGGCTTATTAATTTAGATTATGATTAAGGATTAATTAATTAATTTATAATTAGTTTAGATTATGATTAGATGATTAAATTATCATAAGCACAATTACCTAGATTAATGGTCAAATGATTAATTTGATTGATTAGTATAATTAAATAATGTATCACCCAATTCCTAATCTTGAAGTAGAGAGCCTTGATAGATAGAGTCAAGTCATCAAATGAAATTATGATGTTGGGTATAGAAGAAAAAAAAGTAATGCAAAGAACATCAAGTGGAAATTATTGGGAGTGGAGTGTGTCAAATTTAATTTTGATGAAGCATCTAAAGGAAATTTGGAACCAGTGGAAGGAGGAGGAATAATTCGAAATAATATGTGTGATAATTTATCACTTTACACTTTCAATAGTGAATTTAATGAAAATAATGAAGAGAAATCTTTGGAGGCTTTAGAAGGATTAAAAATATACAAACAAATGAAATGGAATAGAGTATGGATGGAAGGCAATTCACTAATAGTAAAAGGAAAGACTCCATGGAACATTCAAGAGATCATTTTGAAAATACAAGACCTTGCTATAGAGTTTGAATAATAATATTCACATATATTTCAAGGGAAAGGGACCAATGTGCTAGCTTATAAAGGGGTTTTAATAGAGGATTGTGAATTTAAATTCTTTTTTCTATGGTTAGAGGAAGTAGTAAGTTTAGATAAAGTTGAGAAGAAAATGTTGACTAATTGAATCAAATAATGATTAAAATTTACTTTAATATTTTTCAATTGTAATATTTGTTATATTTTATATCTTTAATATGTTTTCATATAAATTATTTATTACAGTATTTGTGGTTGCAATTATGCTTCAAGACGAAAACTATAAAGTGAAAACAAGCAACACAAATAAAGCAATTTATCAAAGCAAATAACACAATAAATGCACAAAATGATAGATCTAATTTATTATGACTCAAAGATATTGGATATACAAATTATATAATAGATTTACCCCAAATATGGGGTTACAATGCACTTTATTGCTTTTGATACAATGTTACAATGAGAATATTTGAAACCCTCATTAAAACAAATGCTGGTGTCTTTGGCTCTTCTTCACTCCAAATAGTTTATGGGTGGGCTTGTGTGTCCCTACAAAACCACATGAGATGCAACAACCATAAATGTAAATGTTTTTCATAACCTGTACACAAACAAATCAGAAAATAGGTTAGTAATAACTATAGAGCATCCATAGTGTGAGGTCTATTGATGAGTGTCATTGAGTCTCATCATTTAATCTTAATGATTTATCAATCCGGGGTGGTTTCCAAGGCTGTCTACGATAGAAAGTTAGGGCAAAGTGCAATTCAGGCATTCAAATTTCAAGTATTTATTAGTGAAGCAGATTTTGGTTTGGCCTTTTGGTGTCACACTAAACATAGTATGAGAATGGAAACTGAAATAAATTACATGAATTGAAAACTAAATCTAAATTACAGAATTTAACAATTAACTACAATTGCAAGAATTGGAAATGGCTAAATTAAAATATAATCTACTTTTGCAGAATTGAAATAACTAAATTAAAATTGCTAAATTGAAATGTTGCTGAAATGAAATCTAAAATTACACTTGCAAAATTGAAACCTAGTTTACTCAGAATTATAGATTAAAACCTGCCATAAAATCCCTCCTTCTAGATATAAAAGTGGGCCCATACTTACTCATCTAGGAGGTGAAAAACACTCCTTAACTAATTTAAAATCAGAACAAAATCTAACAAAAGAACTGCAATTTATTACTCTGAAAATGACATTACAGTTCTGCTGCTATAGACTGTTATAAATCTAAAAACTGTCTATTTTTCTATTACTTATTCTCCTTAAGCTCAACCGACATGGGAGTTATCCTTTTATAGATGCATAAAATTTATTTACAAATAGAAAATATACTATTTCTATCCTGCAGATCAATTCCTATTATGCTGAAACATTTCTTGGTTTTATCCTAGAAGAGGATCAATTGATCTTTTCCCATGAATGGTGGCTTTTGGATGACAAGGACGGCAAAGACAGCTAGGGGATATTTTCCCTTAACCTTCTCAAACTTCTTTCCATTTTTCCACTGTCAGAAAACAATCAAAAAGTCAAAAAGTACTTTTTGCTATAAATTCGAAGATAATTGGCTCAATTCGAATAAACTACATTCTATCAATCCAAAAATGTCTCCTCAATCTGAAGATCTTCGAATTGACTAACTGTGTGGTCTTCAAGTTATCTCAGCTACTTTTCTCAGGTGGGTTATCTCTCAAGAACTGATTGCAATAGCTTTTATCCTTCTCCATGTGTGAATTCCATGCCTTGCAATTCAATTTCAACTTGCTGGAATTTGTATGGAAAATCTTGTTTTTCCAACTATAAAAAACATGCCCAACTACCTTTTTGGAGTGATCATAAATTTTTCCTCATAACTCCAATGTATATAAAATTATATGCACATGTTCTTGGTTGTATAAAATACACTTGGTTCAATTTTCAGCTCTTAAATCTTCAAGAGTTGCTTCCAACATCACTGTCAAGTTGGCCTCTAACATATTTTCACCAAAATTTCCAGCTGTCAAAAAGTGTGAAACTATCATTTTGTAGGGCCTATAACATCCTGATTAATTTTCCATATGTCTTCAAATTTGGGTCATGTGTTATATGTACTATGAAGTACCTTGGGTATGAATTTTGTACCTTAAATCACTTTGGATCATTCCCAGTAGATTTGCCAATGTCACCATTAATGCATATTTGTACCTGTTAACAATTCTAGAAAAGACTAAGGCATGAACATGATGAAACCTTCATAACTTTTTATCTATAGCTTAGATTGACTTGGTTTAAAAAATAAAGTTGTAGTTCTTGATAAGAGGAATCTTTTCATGCCATCACAATATAATTTTACTATAGTTTTTATTTACTACTTAATCAACTGAAATAGTGCATAAAATGCTAAAAATAGTAAAAAATAGAGATATAATGCTCCTAACATAAAATCATGCAAACACTTAACAAATATATATTATAATAAAATATTTGGCATTTAAATTAATAATATGATAGTTTTTATATGTCAAACAGTGTAAAAATGAGGCATTTGCAGGCCTCATCATTCCCCCTAGCTTGAACTGATGCATGCCCTCATGCATCCTAGTAGTCCATATTAATATGCTAGTTTTATCTTTGTGAAAAACATCCTTTGCCCTCTTCTACTTGAGAAATCACCCCTTGCTACACTACACCAAGTATTTTACAATTTAAGCACATGTATTTCATTTTTCTACAACCTTGCATTTTTTTTTTTTAATCAATTTTTTTTTCAATTTTTTTTTAATTTTTTTTATTTTGCTCTTTTTTTTTCTTGCATATTTTTTTTTCATTTGCAACTTGCAACTTTTTTACTTCGGCACTTTCATCCTTCAATATTACAATTTCTACAATTACTGCAATTTTAACTTTTTTTCTGCCCTTCTACAAGTTTTAGTGCTGCAATGTATCTCTTAAAGGCTTGGTATCATGTGACTCATATTACAATAGCCTTATTGTGGAACCATATTTGGCAGATGCACTACTACTGGTGGAATTTTTTGTTCTTAACAATATTTCAGCTTGAATGCCTATTCTTGTTGTTTGCACCTTTTGAACAAAATTGATAAAATTTTGATTTTTAAATGCTTGAGGGATGTAATTACATGTAGTATAGCCTTAGGAACCTCAATATTTGATGTACCCTACTTTTTTGCTATTCTGCAACATTTTTAGCAATTCTGGTATAGTTTCTGCTTATTCCGAAGATATCTTGCTCATTCCGAAGATGCATCAAAAAATGCAAAAATGACATATTTTTCAAAGGTTTGCTACAGATTATGTTGTGGAACCATATTCTAGGGTGTAAGAATTCCATAATATCAAAAAATTCCTTCTCCATCCTTTTGTTTACTCCATGTCTATTTTGTTATTTTTGCACTTTTGAAGCAAAATTGACATAAATTTTGAATTTGAATCTTTTTGGAGGGATGTACTATTTGTAGTGAGATGATTTTGAGATTTTAGGAATCTTAAAATTTGATGTGCCCTACTATTTTTGCTATTTTGCAACATTTTCAACAATTCTAGTATAGTTTCTGCTTATTCCGAAGATATTCTGCTCATTCCAAAGATGCATCAGAAAATGCAAAAATGACCTCATATGCAAAAGTTAGCTACAAATTCTATTGAGGGCCCATATCTAGTGTGTATAAGCCTTACATAACATCAAAAATATCCTCTCTAACCTTTTGTTTAAATGCTATTCTTCATTTTGTATTTTGTTATTTTATTGCAGCAGTAGTATAACATAATCTTTAGGTGCATTTTCCAAATTTTCTTCCTCAAATTTATGAGCCAATTGTGAGATAAACTTGTAGTCCTACTTCTGAAACCTGCCCTACTAATTGAGATAGAATTTCTACCATATCTATCCCAAAATTAGGTTTTTGTACAGTTTTGAAGTTCTCATGCAACTAAGGGTAAAAAGGGGTGTTTCTTGACATTTTGATCATGTTTCATTTTCAACTTGCCAATATTGTATGAATAGTTTATGCAAAATACCGATTATCATACATTAAATGCTAAATGCTTACTATGACTTAAATGTAAGAAACACATACCTTACTGTCCTGAAAATTAATCATGCACCTTACAAGCTACTTCTGATGATTTTTAGTAAGCTATCTGATGAGTGTCGTTGTTCATTCATCATTTAATCATTATATGTGTCAGTCCAGGGCGATGTCCAAAGGCTGTATACGATAGAAGGTGTCACAGTTGCAGGTTCAATTCATTCAAGAACAGGGTTTTATTGGTGGAACAGTTAGTGTTTTTGGGGGTTTTTGTGTGACCTCTAATTCCTAGAACTGGAAATCAAATTGCAGAAAATAAAGCTGAATTAAAACTTGCAAGAAAAGCAGAATCTGAAATAGCAGAAAATGAAATGTTGCTAAATTGAATAGAAAGGTAAATTGCAGAATTGAAATCACACATAGTTGCAGAAAAATAAACTAACTACAATTCCCTGAGCATGTTCTAAATCTAGAAATTCAAACTATCATCTATTGCAAAACTGGAAAATGTCACAAATCTGGAAATTACAGTAAAATGACAGAAAACTGGAAATTGCTGCAAATCTGGAAAATGACAGAAAACTTGAAGTTGCTGCAAATCTGAACAAAAATGTTGAAATTGCATGGAATGATGGAAAAATGCTGTCAAGACTAAAATCTGAATTTAAAGCTGCTAAAGAAGTGAAACTGGTAGAATTTTGCTAACCTGCTACAACAAGGAATTAGCAATGTATTCTGTCAGAAGATGCCTTCCTCTGGTCCTGCAAGTGGCCCTTGCTTCCAGAACCAGATGAAGGTGAAGAGTTATGCTAAGAAAACCTAAATACTAATAATCAACTCAACATGCCAATTGAGAACTAAAAACTACACATTTTTATTCAATCTAGAAATGCATTACAGTAATGCAGGAAAAACCTGTAGATTATTGTTCTGCTACAAAAATAACTGCACTCTCTATTTCTCTATGTCTCCTATATGACTATATGCCTATATTCTATATGCTCAACCGTGTTGGGAGCTCTCTTATTTATAATATAATGTTGATATGCTTGGTTGTTGATTTGCAGGGATTTACAACTGTTTGCACAACTATTTCCTAGAATGCATGAGCTTGCTTTGTCAAACTTGATCTATTCAACCTTATTAAGCTGCATTCATTGAGGAAATCAGTTAACATGAGTTGGGACAACTTTTTGGTCAATTGTCAATACTTTCCTCTATCGATCTGTCGCTTTTTGACCATCTTCTGTTGTTCCTGCGCTATTCCCTATTCCTGTGCTATTATTCCTGCACTGCTCCGGAATAACAGGAAGTGACATTTAGTTATTATTTCATGCTCCAAACATGTAGGGAAGAAGTATTTGACCGCCTAGAATGTTTTCCTTTATCTTGTACGTCCTTTTTGCATTGGTGGCACGTGCTGGAGTGACTGTTTCCAAGCCCTGCTGTAAATGTACAACTGGCTGGAACTATCACAGTCACAGTCTATTTTCCTGCACAGTCAGCTACAGGGGACAAGGTCTTTGGTGCCTTTTGCAATTGAATTAGTTCAAATAGAGGAATATTACTATTAAGCACCAAACATTCAACAATTACTACTGATTCTAAATCACTACTGATAAATTAGCTAAAAAATAGGTGAAACTGCAGAAAGAAATAGTAAAACAGAATATATGCACTTATCATTTCAGAATATGCAAATATCAGTACATAATGCATTTTACCCAAAATTAGCATAGAAACATAATAAAAAGGGTGATTCAAATAATTAGAATGTATCCAAAAAGTGTTCATAGATGAGGCAATTCCTGGCCTCATCATTTTCCTCCCAACTTATGGTAATGCATGTCCTCATGCATTTTGTGCAGCTACTGAGGCACATAGGTCCAGATCCGGACATCTTTCATGAAATTTTAACAATGCACCACCAATTTTGTAGAATCCACTAACTATTTTTACAGACTGAAACCATTGTTGGAAGTGCTCATCAGGCTGTGGATCATTATCAAAGAAATAGGGGACAAGAGTGATGACTATGGGCATTCTGTATCTTAGCCCTATCCAATGTTCTTTGATTTCTGAAATAATGTGTATAATACCTTCTGCCCTTCTCCTTGACCAAAATAGGTTAGTGGGAGAAATTGGCTCCCGTTTCTGTAGGGAGATAGACAATTCACCCCATCTGTTCTTACATGTTGCCACAACATCATCAAAGAAATCTGCACAAAAATTTTGAAATTGAGTTATACCTTTTTGCAGATTTCCTAGATAAAGTTGTCTCATTCTAGGATCCCTCATGAAGGAATAGTGATTGTTGGTACAGTCCCTATGATTGAGAGGAGCAGGCCTGACAAGTAAAACTACCTATGATTCTAAGTCCTTAGCTATCTTCTTCTCCGAGTCCCAATAAATATGATTTTGTAAGGTGGACATAAAGGCCCTCAGTTGTAAATCTCCTATATAGGTGAGGCAGAAACATACTCTCTATTGGCAAAAAGAAGTTATGTAAGAATAACTCACATAATAAGTTTTGTTGCTCCGTTGGACTCTGCACAAAGGCTTCCACAAATTCTGTAGGAGTGGTCAACTGGTGAGGGAGCTCAGAAACCAGTCTCATAATCTACCAACGTAGGTACCTCTCCTTGAGTAGGAGGTTGTAGAACCTAGGTGGTCTTCTGCACTGTATTGCATACTCTGCAATTTGACATACATCTTTTACCTGTGTTTTCAACCTGTTGACTTCTGTTTCTTTCTCTGCTAGTTTGGTTGTGGTAGAGTTCAAAGTTGCAATTTTCCCCTCTAATTGATGACACCGAGTCATCCAATAGGCTAGGTCTTCATTGTACCTAGTCAAGGGCACTATGTTTGGGGGCCTCAAAATCGGTTGCATCTGTGCCACTATGTTGACCTGTACACCAACTTCCATAGTTGATGTTGCTATTGGCAAATCTATCTGTGTCCCTTCTATTTTATTAGGGCTTTTTAATACTTATGGGACATTAATTTTGTTATGGTTGTCAACTTTCACGTGCTGCACGAAATCCAAGACTTGAACTTTCCATTTTCCACCAAATAAATTACCGCAGGCCACGTGTCATAAATTTTTACACAAAACCCATTCCTACCCTTAATGACTTATTCCTGCACTTAGTGAATTAAACAGTTCATTCCTACGCTTTGGGAATAAAACAGTCCATTCCTGCACTTTGGGAATAAAACAGTTCATTCCTGCGCTTTGGGAATAAAATAGTTTATTCCTGCGCTTTCTGTTTGCTGATTTCGACGCAGTTTTCACTTTTGCATTCTAGAGAAGAATTAGGCAGAGGCATTTGTAAAACACTTTCTACTTTTGATTCCCCTTTTTACATGCTTTATACTAATCAAGGATATATACACTTATATACTAATGATTTACTCTATTCAGAAAATGAAAAGACACATACCTGTTAAAACCATTTTATCTACATTTCAGGATGCTCCTGCTGAAATTTCCAAGCAAATCAATCTTTGAACTAAGGCAGGTGCAATCTGAAAATAGATGAAACAATGGTCATGGAACAATGAGGGTGAAACCAACTAGGTAAACATGTCGAAACCCCGGTTTTCATGTAAACCCAACTCAGGAGCGCCTCAAAGAGGTTTTCACTTTCTGAGTTTTTATTTATTATTTTTTTTCTCTTTTTTTTTTTTTTTTTATAATTTGTATCATTCTGCTGAATTCGAGATGGAAGAAGAGCTTTCTTCCCAAATGTGTACATCCAAACTTCCCAATTGCTTGAGAAATTCCTCCTTGTTTTGTGGTTTATGGTACATACGAAGACGATGTCCATTTACCACCAATTTGCATTGTGAGTCATCGATAGGTGTAAGGCGAATAACTCCATTGTCAAACACTTCCTCAATTTGGTACGGCCCAAGCCATATGGTCTGCAAATTTCCAGGGAAGTCCTTGTATTGTGAATCAAACAACAAGGCCCAGTCACCTTGCTAAAATCTTCGTTGCTGAATGTGACTATCATGCCACATCTTCCTTTGTGCTTGGATCATCTCCGTCTGATGTAGGGCATCCATGCGTAGTTCATCCAATGCATCAAGTTGCAGAATGCGATCTTCTTGTGCCTATGATGGATCAATACCTACTTCCAAAGCAGTTCGAAGAGTTAGTAATTCAAACTCAATAGGCAAAAGAGGTTTTTTTCCATAGACCAATTCATAGGGTGTAAATCCAGTGGTAGATTTCCAAGTGGTATTATAAGCCCAAATAGCTTCTGGTAATTTGTCCAGCCAATTTCTTTTATGGACTGCTACTGTTTTGGTCAGAATTCATTCTAATTCCCTATTAGTCACTTCAACTTGGCCATTGGCTTGTGGATGATAAGGTGAGGATTTTCTGTGTTTGACTTGATAGAGTTGAGTGAAGGCTTCAACAACTTTTGAAGTAAATTGGGGTCCTTGATCAGTTGTGATGGATTGTGGGGCTCCAAAACGCAGAAAAATCTGTGAATACAAAAAATCAGCAACTTTTTCCTCTCTAGCATGCTTAAAGGCACGAGCTTCTACCCATTTGGTAACATAATCAGTACATACCAAGATATGCACTTTGCCTTGGGAAGAGGGATTAATGGGTCCTACGAAATCTAAACCCCATATTTCAAATGGTTCTGTTCCTATTTGAGGTTGTAATGGCATTTCATTAGTAAAGGTAGGTTTTCCCATTCTCTGGCAAGCATCACAATGTCTAATGTACTTCTTTACATCTTTATGCAAAGATGGCCAATAATATCCGGTTCCCAAGATTTTGCGAATAGTACTTTTGACTGAATAATGCCCTCCTGATGGTTCATCATGGCATGCCCGTAGGATATCATATACTTCATCCTGGTGGATACACCTACGTAAAACATGATCAGGACTGCATTTAAACAGTAAGCCCTCTATCCATTGAAAAGAAGAACTTTGCTTAATTAACTATTTCTTTTGTTTGGGGGTAAAGTGAAGAGGAATCTTCCTTGTAGCCAAGTAATTAGCTATGTCTGCAAACCATGGAGATTGTACAGAAATAACAAACAACTTTTCATCTGGAAAGGTATCTTCTACAACTTCCCCTATATCTGCATTTGGTATTCTTGACAAGAAATCTGCAACTACATTAGATTTCCCAGGCTTGTTTACTATGGTAACATCAAATTCCTGCAATAGAATCAACCAACGAATAATTCTTGCACTAACCAATGGTTTATTCATCAAGTATTTGATTGCAGTATGATCTGTATGGATGAATACTTGATAC
The DNA here is from genome assembly GCA_028583015.1 of Wollemia nobilis. Classification (NCBI taxonomy): domain Eukaryota; kingdom Viridiplantae; phylum Streptophyta; class Pinopsida; order Araucariales; family Araucariaceae; genus Wollemia; species Wollemia nobilis. Next base: position 121,307 of record JAQPPZ010009692.1, on the reverse strand, counting down.
CCTATGATGTAGTGTCAGAATTTGTTAATAGCATAGATTACAGCCAAGAATTCTTTTTCAGTAGTAGTGTAGTTTTTCTCAGCTCTTGTCAAGTTTTTATTGATATAGTAAATAGCATAATGCTCCCCATTTTCAATCTGTCCTAACACAACTCCTATAGCAGTATTGGAAGCATCAGTTTGAATATGAAAGGGTAACTCCCAATTAGGACCTCTTAATACAGGTGGAGTGGTTAACTTTTCCTTCAAGTCTTCAAAAGAAGTTTGACATTCGGAAGACCAAACAAATTCAGAATCCTTCATGAGTAAAGCAAACATAGGATTTGCTATAGTGCTGAAGTTAGCAATGAATCTACGATAAAAACCAATGTGCCCTAAGAAACTGCGTACATCAGTTTGAGTTTGTGGAGGAGGGAGGTTTTTGATGACTTCAACCTTCTTAGGATCAACCTTGATTCCAAAAGAAGAGATATGATGTCCAAGGACAATTCCTTCCTCCATCATTAAGAAGCATTTCTCAGGATTCAGAGAGAGGTGGTATGTTTCACAATGAATCAACACTTTTTCAAGCTGTTCTAATGCATATTCAAAACTATTTCCAAACACCGTGAAATCATCCATATAAATTTCAACACTTTCATTGGTTAAATAAAAAAAAATTGCTAAAATAACTCTCTGAAATGTTGCTGGAGCATTACATAAACCAAAGGGTAAAACCCTATAAGCAAAGGTTCCCCAAGGACATGTAAAGGTAGTTTTTTCTTGGTCTTCTGGGGCAACTTGTATCTGGTTATACCCGTTGAAACCATCAAGAAAACAAAAAAATTTCTTTCCAGCAAGGGTATCCAATACTTGGTCTATGAATGGTAATGGGAAATGATCCTTATGTGTGGCCTTATTCAACTCCCTATAATCCACACATACTCTCATTTTACAATTTTTCTTTGGAACAATGACCAATGGTGAAACCCATTTACTGTCAAAAATTGGATAAATGAATCCAACATCTAAGAGTTTTTCAATTTCCTCTTTCACAATTTCCTTTAGAGCAGGATTCAAACGTCTCTGAGGTTGCCTTACTGGTTTTACGTTGTCTGTATATATCCTATGTGTACATACCTCAGGATGAATTCCAGTCATGTCTTTATAATTCCATGCAAAAGCTTGAACATGCTTTTGTAGGACTACAAATAATTGGGCTTCCTGGTTCTCAGTTAGCCAGCTATTAATGTTCAAAAATTTACTTGGCTGGATTTCAATTTGTTTGATCCCTGGATAGATAGAACTAGCTGCTTCATAGTTACTGATTAATGCATTTAATGGACAATGGTGTGGCCGTAGAGTATGAAATACTCTAGAATCTGTCTCAAAAATGATACCTGGTGGAATCAGAGGACATTTGAAGGTGTTAAGGAGATGATGATGCCATCCATGTGGTAGAATGAATGATCTTTCCTGATTAGGCATGGATGACAGAAGTTCAGAATTTTGTTCCTCTTCTTGCCACAACAACCGATGAACAAGAGTTTGATCATCAGTTAGTCCTTCTGATTGTAATGTTTCAATTAGGACAGTTTCACTCTCAAATATTTCTCTCCCAGGTGTTGTGATTTCCTCAATATGTTCTTTTACTACAACTGTAGCCAAAGTAGCAATGGTTTCCTGTTCCTCATCAGATTCAGGATACCAAATTTGTCCAAAAAATTTAGTTGAAGGTTGAGCTGGTGGATACAAATAAATTTTCTTTAGGTCAACACCATTAGAAATGGTCATTTCTCCTGACCTGCAGTCTATAAAAGCAGCTGCAGTAGCCAACCAAGGTCGTCCTAGAATGATAGGGTATCCATTGATTGATTTCCTAGGCTGCAACACTAAGAAGTCTACAGGATATTCCCAAGAAGAGACTTCAATGGCTACATCTTCTAGGATACCTTCAGGTTTAGCAACAGACCTATCTGCCATTTCCAAAACTGTGGTAGTAGGACTGAGATTCTTGAGCTACAATTTTTGCATTGTGTCCTTAGTCATAACATTAATTGCAGCTCCAAGATCAATTAGCACATTAGGAATTTGCATTAATCCAATAGTAATTGTAACTATTGGACTACCGGGGTCACTATATTTAGGAGGAACTAGTTTCCTAGACAATAAATCAGCTAATTTTCCTTCTACCTGAACAGTTTTAGGAAAGGCCTTCTTTTTACCAGGTTTCTTGATACATAACTCCTGAATAGTTTTTTTGAGTGAAGGCACATCCCTTATTGCCTGCAACAAAGGGAGAGAAATTGACATCTTTTTAAGTTCTATCACTAATTCTGATTCAGGGGTAGTATCAATATGATCAAACCTTTCAGGGTATGGTAATGCTACTGGAGAAGATTCCTGCATTTTTTTTGTTACTTCATCTTTTTGTTTTTGTTGCATTGTCTCCTGATTTGGAGGTTCTTGTTTCTCACTTATTTCTTCAATGGTGGGTGGAACAGGTTCGGGTAAAACCTTCCCTGAATGCAGCTGGATGTTACTACAGTCAAGTACATGAACTGCAATAGAATCTTCAGACTCAGCCTCATAAATAGGGGTTGTTTGTCTGGTATTATTTGGGTTAGTCACAGGCTAATGTGGGAGTGGAGGTTGTTTCACTGGTTGAGTTTGTTGATGTTGTGTTCTTCCCTAAAAATTGGGATTAGGAGCAGGCAACAAGTTTTGAGCTTGTCCCTGATACTTTTGTTGTCCTTGATAGGGTTGATATTGCTGTCCTTGATAGGGTTGATATTGTTGTCCCCATATTTGTCCTTGTTGTGTCCATTATGGAGGCATGGTATGCCAAGGTGGGTTCATCCATCCAGATTGTGACCAATCTGGAGAAGCTGTCCAAGGTTGGTTCCAAGGTTGTGCAGGGACTTCTGCATGTCCCCATGGCATATTCATATTCCAAGGAGATTGTCCCCAGTTTGGAAATCGAGGAGCATTGGGATATTGTGTATAGCCACCACCGGATCTCTGCCCAATAGCATTAAGTTCTTCTATTTGGGTGCCCAAGATAGATTTTAGATGAGGCAACAAAGGACATCTATCTGTTGAATGTTCCTTGGAACAAATTCCACAAATAGAAGTTTTGTTTAAAGGGCAATCCTGCAAGGCATGCTTATTCCTGCATCTTGGGCAATAAATTGCCAAAGGTGGTGTAGAATTGGATTTTGTGTTTCTCTCACCTAATGCAGAATTGAGTTGAACAAGGATATCAGTTTTTAAATTAGCCATTTCCTCCATCAACTCCTTTATGTCATTATTGCCGAATTCCTTTTCTTTCTCCGTTGGTGAGTGCGGGAATAGTTTCTACATAACTCCACAATATCTTCAAGGTCAAGTTGATCTATGTCTCCTTTTCCCATTAAATCTAACACTTCCCTAGATTCATCCTGCAATCCTCTTAAGAAGATAGGCTTTAAGAAATCGGGTTCTACAGGACCACATCTCTTTTGGACAAAGGCAAAGCGATCAAGGTAATCCTCTAAACTTTCATCTTCTTCTTGCTTGATCCGAAACAACTCATCTTTTCTGTTTCGTACTCTACAATAATCTTGATATTTATGTAAGAATGCAGTCTCCATGTCATCCCAAGTACGGATTGAATTAGGTTCAAGATTACTCATAAACCATCGGAGAGCAACATCCTTAAGTGTAGAAGGAAACAATTTCAATTTTTGATTATCATTTATGTAGTCATAAGTCTGACATAACACTTTGAATTCAAACAAAAATTGATCAGGATCTTCTGAAATAGTTCCCCTAAAAATTGGCAATATGGATGGAGAAATAGTTTTCATGGGAGCATCTAAAGCTGGATCCAACCGTATGGGATATTCAAAAGTCTTAGGAGGATCATCAACATACCCACCTAGTGGTGGTAGTGGTGCTGCCATAGTTGTTTTCTTTCTTGAGTTTGATGTGGATGGTTCAGACTTAAGGGAACGTTTAGCAAAAAGTGCTGCAAAAAGTTCTTGCTCTAATCTGTCCAAAGCTTCAGTTGGTGAAGAAGGTATTTCTTGCTCTGGAAATTCTTCATCTGATCGTGAAGAACGCCTTGGTGGTTCAGAACTAGTCTTGATAAACCTCCCTCTTTCGTCTCTTGGCCTATGCATTCATGCCTATTCACTAAATAAACTGAAATGCAGTAATTCAAAAATTGCAACACAATTCTTGACCTGTTTCACTTTTCCTAACAACACCGATTGTTCCCCAACAATGGCACCAAAAATGATGAGTGTCGTTGTTCATTCATCATTTAATCATTATATGTGTCAATCCAGGGTGGTGTCCAAAGGCTGTATACGATAGAAGGTGTCACAGTTGTAGGTTCAATTCATTCAAGAACAGGGTTTTATTGGTGGAACAATTAGTGTTTTTGGGGGTTTTTGTGTGACCTCTAATTCCTAGAACTAGAAATCAAATTACAAAAAATAAAGCTGAATTAAAACTTGCAAGAAAAGCAGAATCTAAAATAGCAAAAAATGAAATGTTGCTAAATTGAAATTAACAGAAAGGTAAATTACAGAATTGAAATCACACACAGTTGCAAAAAAATAAACTAACTACAATTCTCTGAGCATGTTCTAAATCTAGAAATTCAAACTATCATCTATTGCAAAACTGGAAAATGTCACAAATCTAGAAATTACAGTAAAATGACAGAAAACTGGAAATTGCTGCAAATCTAGAAAATGACGAGAAAACTTGAAGTTGCTACAAATCTGAACAAAAATGTTGAAATTGCATGGAATGATGGAAAAATGCTGTCAAGACTGAAATCTGAATTTAAAGCTGCTAAAGAAATGAAAACTGGCAGAATTTTGCTAACCTGTTGCAGCAAGGAATTAGCAATGTATTATGTCAGAAGATGCCTTCCTCTGGTCCTGCAAGTGGCCCTTGCTTCCAGAACCAGATGAAGGTGAAGAGTTATGCTAAGAAAACCTAAATACTAACCATCAACTCAACATGCCAATTGAGAACTAAAAACTGCACCTTTTTATTCAATCTGGAAATGCATTACAGTAATGCAAGGAAAAACCCGTAGATTATTGTTCTGCTACAAAAACAACTGCACTCTCTATTTCTCTATGTCTCCTATATGACTATATGCCTATATCTCTATATGCTCAACCATGCTGGGAGCTCTCTTATTTATAATGTAATGCTGATATGCTTGGTTACTGATTTGTAGGGATTTACAACCTGTTTGCACAATCTGTTTCCTAAAATGCATGAGCTTGCTTTGTCAAACTTGATCCATTCAACCTTATTGAGCTGCATTCATTGAGGAAATCAGTTAATATGAGTTGGGACAACTTTTTGGTCAATTGTCAATACTTTCCTCTATCGATCTGTCGCTTTTTGACCATCCTCTATTGTTCCTGCGCTATTCCCTATTCTTGCGCTATTATTCCTGCACTGCTCCGAAATAATAGGAAGTGACATTTAATTACTATTTCATGCTCCAAACGCATAGGGAAGAAGTGTTTGACCACCTAGAATGTTTTCCTTTATCTTGTACATCCTTTTTGCATTGGTGGCATGTGCTGGAGTGATTGTTTCCAAGCCCTGTTGTATATGTACAGCTGGTTGGAACTGTCATAGTCACAGTCTATTTTCCTGCATAGTCAGCTACAGGGGACAAGGTCTTTGGTGCCTTTTGCAATTGAATTAGTTCAAACAGAGGAATATTACTATTAAGCACCAAACATTCAACAATTACTACTGATTCTGAATCACTACTGATAAATTAGCTAAAAAATAGGTGAAACTGCAGAAAGAAACAGTAAAACAGAATATATGCACTTATCATTTCAGAATATGCAAATATCAGTACATAATGCATTTTACCCAAAATTAGCATAGAAACATAATAAAAAGGGTGATTCAAATAATTAGAATGTATCCAAAAAGTGTTCATAGATGAGGCAATTCCTGGCCTCATCACTATCTGAAAACACAAATATACACATGAGCAGTGTGAGATTTGTATAATGGTGGAACAATGATGCGTGGATCAACAAGGCAATGCATGCCAAAAAATCGGTTTTCATGCCAGCCAACTCAACAGTGCCTTAAGGAGGTTTTCACTAATGAATTATTCATTTTTTTTTCATATCTTTTTTTCATCAGAAGAGGCTGCCATTTCTAGTTTTCAACCAACTTCTATCATTTTTTAAATTTATTTATTTTTTCAAGTGCCTCAATAAAAGAGTATCTCTCATGAGGCTATAATGAGAGAGAATGTCTCTCACTCTTATTTGAATAAGAATAAATCCTTATTCTACAAAAACATGCCAATCTTTGTATGAAAACACCATCTTTTTCTGTTGAAATCTGTAACAATGATACAACCTTCCTTTCTAGATGAGCAGTAAGAATCTGCTTATGTCATCATTTAACTCCTTATTACTAGAAATGAAGTTTTGACTTCATTGTTCCACCTCCATGTTGAAATTGATGCTTATCCTCATGTACCCCCATTTTGTGGGACATGCCTTTTGCTGATTTTTTTTCTCTTTTTCCTCTTTTTTTTTTTTTCTCTCTTTTTCAAAATTTTCTCTTGTCTTGCTTGTGCCCATGAAGGAAGTTCACAAGCAATATTATTTTTTTTTCTTTTCTTGTATTTCTCTTTTTTTTTTTCAAACTTTTATCATCACTTTGAATCTAACATGGAAGAGAAATTCTCCTCCATTCTGTGTACATCCAATTGTTCACCTCAAGAACTCCTCCTTAGTTAATGGTGCTTGGTATACCCGAAAGCAATATTCATTCACCACTAAATTCCTTTGTGAATCACCAATGGAAGAAATAAACACTGCTTCATATCTAGAAATTTCTTCAATCAAGTGTTTGTCCATGCCTCCTAATCTACAAAATCTTGTCAATATGTAATTGAAACAATTCAATGCCAATTATCAAGTATGTTAAGTGTATACATCAAGATGAAATCTTGACATACCTTTGTAATTCCATGCAAAGGGATTGAAATATTGTTTCAAAACAACAAAAAATTTTGCTTTTTGTTCATAAGTCAACCGACCAATAATGTTCAAGAATTTCCTTGGCTATACTTCAGTTTGTTTCATTCTTAGGAGGACAAAATTTATCCTTAATGGAAGTAAATTTTCTATGTGCAGATTTTCTAGTTTTTCTCCTTTATCCAAGGCTGATTTCTATGTCTAGACTAAAGGGTTTTTGTGTATCTCTATTGAATTTTATCTCTTCAAGCTTAGGTAAGTTCTTTTTTTAGCACAGTTGGATTTTTCTGCAGTCAATAACATTTCCTGCAATTTTTTTTTACCAGATTCAGCTACATAGATAGGGGATGCCTATCTTGTATTATTCAGACTGATCATAGGTTGGGCTTAAAAAAATATATTTTTGGTTTGCACAATAAGACAAGAAGTGTACAACTTTAGTAGATCAACTACTTTTCAGGTAGGATCACCTCTAATGAGATCAACTATTGTCTGTGTAGGCTAAGAATTGCTAGGTTACGATTTAGCGCAGTAAAATCCTAACAATATTTAAGTAATAATGGAAACCTTTAGGATAACCATTAAGTTGTAAACTTCTATTTTGATTGTGCAAAAGTTTTGTGATTTTATTTATTTTTTAATAGATTCAGCTGACATAGACAAGGGTTGCCTGTCCTGTATTATTCATATTGGCCACAGGTTGGGCTGAAGATGGTGGTTGATTTACTTGCCCTATTTGTTGTTGTTGGGATATCTCTTTGAGAAGAATTCAGACTAGGCAAAAAATTTTGCATCTCTAAGTTGTGGAAGTAAATGACATTCATCAGTGATATGTCCTTGTGAACAAATGCTACAGGTAGCTAATATGGCTATTTTTTTCAAGGGATAGTCTTGTATATCTACCATGATATCTTCTCAAAACCTAGTACAATTTTTTTTATACTACCCTGATGATATGAATATAAAAAGGGCAGTACTAACAGATGGCTCTTCTAAATATTTTAAGATATCTTATGTTTTTTGATAATGAGAATGATGAATTCTTTCAATTTTTATCAAGAATTTCAAACATAGACAATTTAACCCCCAAGTGTGAAGATCACCTCTCTATGGTTGTTTATTTTCTAAATGGAATGAAATGCAACTATCAATAATTGTTATTTATATGAACTATTACATTTATATTTTACTCTAAACTTCATAACTTAGCACAATAATAATTATTTGACTACTTTTACCCTCTAACAACACCATGATCCTTGGCAAAGACACCAAAATTATGAGTGTCGTTGAGTCTCATCATTTAATCTCAATGATTTATCAATCCAGGGTGGTGTCAAAGGCTATCTACGATAGAAAGTTAGGGTAGAGTGCAATTCAGGCATTCAAATTTTAGGCATTTATTGGTGGAGTACATTTTGGTTTAGCCTATTGGTGTCACACTAAACCTAGTATGTAGAATGGAAACTGAAATAAATTACAAGAATTGAAAACTAAATCTAAATTTTAGAATTTAACAATTAACTACAATTGCAAGAATTGGAAATGGTTGAATTAAAATATAATCTACTTTTGCAGAATTGAAATAACATAATTGAAATTGCTAAATTGAAATGTTGCTAAAATAAAATCGTAAATTACACTTGCAAAATTGAAACCTAGTTTACTCTTACAGAATGAAAGTGATACTTGGAAATGAAACACCTGTCAATGCCTTGCCATAAAATGTCATCAAGCTTCTACTATAGGAATTGACAACAAAATGAAATCTGTTGGAAATTGAAAGTTGTTGAAACATAAAAATAATAGAACATGGAAAACAAAGGAAACAAGAAATAAATGTTTAATCTAATTTGTCATCTGGCACACACTTAAATTTTGTACACAAAAATAATAGAAAATATCAATCACATAATAAAAAATAAAAACAAGAAAATAAAATCTGGCAAGCAATCTATTAATTCTTCTGTAGCAAAATTATAGATTAAAACCTGCCATAAAATCCCTCATTCTAGATCTAAAAGTGGGCTCATAATTCCTGATATAGAAGGAGGTGAAAACACTCCTTAAATAATTTAAAATCAGAACAAAAACTGACAAAAGAACTACAATTTATTACTCTGAAAATGGCATTACAGTTCTACTGCTACAGACTATTACAAAGTTGAAAACTATCTATTTTTCTATTACTTATTCTCCTTAAGCTCAATCGACATGAGATCGATCCTTTTATAGATGAATAATATTTATTTATAAACAAAAAATATACTATTTCTATCCTTTAGATCAATTCCTATTATGTTGCAGCATTTCTTGGTTTTATCCTGGAAGAGGATCAATTTATATTTTCCCATGAATGGTGGCTTTTGGATGGCAAGGATGAAAAATATAGTTGAGGGATATTTTCCCTTAACCTTCTCAACCTTATTTTCCTTTTTCCACCATCAAAAAACAATCAAAAAGTCAAAAAGTACTTTTTTCTGTCAATCGAAGATAACTGGCTCAATCCGAAGAAACTGCATTTTGTCAATCCGAAGATGTCTTCTCAATTTGAAGATCTTCGGATTGACTAACTATGTGGTCTTCAAGTTATCTCACCTACTTTTCTCAGGCGGGTTATCTCTCAAGAACTGATTGCAATAGCTTTTATTCTTCTTCATGTGTGAATTCCATGCCTTGTCATTCAATGTCAACTTGCTAGAATTTGTATGGAAAATCCTATTTTTCCAGCTGACAAAACATGCCCAACTACCTTTTTGGAGTGCTCATAAATTGTTTCTCATAACTTCAATGTATATCAAATTGTATCCATTAATGCATATTTGTACATTAACTCACTTTGGATCATTCCCAGTAGATTTGCCAATGTCACCATTAATGCAAATTTGTACCTGTTAACAACTCTAGAAAAGACTAAGGCATGAACATGATGAAAACTTCATAACTTTTTATCTACAGCTCAGATTGACTTGCTTCAAAAAATAAAGTTGTAGTTCTTGATAAGATGAATCTGTTCATGCCATCACAACGTAATTTTACTATAGTTTTTATTTGCTACTTAATAAACTAAAATAGTGCATAAAATGCTAAAAATAGTCAAAAATAGAGATATAATGGTCCTAACATAAAATTATGCAAACACTTAACAAATATGTATTCTAATCAACTATTTGGCATTTAACTTAATAATATGACAGTTTTTATATGTCAAACATAGTGTAAAAATGAGGCATTTTCAGGCCTCATCACCTATTAAAATATTAAAGTATTTAATATTAACCCTAACTGAAATGTTTAATAAAGTAAAATGTAAATATACCAAAAATTTAAGTAAATTAATAACAAATAATTCTTTATACAAAATATACTTGTGTTTCTAGTCCACGCTTTATAATCTAGTTCACAAGTGCTGTAGCAAACCAACGGTGGTAGCAACAACAATGACTAATCTATGGTAAAAATAAAATATTCAACCTCAAGTAAAAATAAAATGTTCCTACTCTCGATTCACAAAAAATGAATCATATTTTATAATTTACCCTCAATCATGTTAGGGTCTCAACGACACCAACGGGTGATCGAGATTAAAACATAATGAAGGATTGAGATTAAGATTGGCCAAGTGACACGAATCATGTGAAATGAATGGTTGAGATTAAAACGTGATGGGCGATTGAGATTTATTCATATATATATATATATATATATATATATAACAGATGGTTGTGATTTGACAATGATGAGTGGTTGAGATTTATCCATATATATTATATAAATATATAAAATATTCATATCTCTCTTTTTTTTTTTTTTTTATCTATATATATATATATATATATATATATATATCTATCTATCTATCTGTCATCTATGCATCCTCAAATCCTAGCCTTACTATATATATATATATATATATATATATATATAGTCTATAGATACTCATTTTTGTATCATGTTGCATAAAATACAATGTAATGCAAAAAAAAGAGACACTTGGTTTGGTGAAGCAACTTATTTCTTTGGAGCATAAGAAGATTTAGAGAAAATAATATTGGTATTGTATCTTACCCCCTCAATTTGCGAATGAGTGAAGAATGAATCTCACAAGCTAATTGACAGAATTGTGGGTGATAATGTGGGTGTATGATGTATTCTATTTTTGCCCCAATATATGAAAGGATTTTTGATGATGTGGATGATATGAATGATGTAAATGTGGGTGACATAGATGATGATGCAATGATTGATTCTGTTCTTGCCCTAATATAAAAGGGATTTTTCCAATTGTGGGTGATAGTGTGGATGTAAATGTGGGTGTATGATGTATTCTGATTTTGCCCAAACATATGAAAGGGTTTTTGTGATAATGTGGATGATATGAATGATGTAAATTTATGTACAAAATATGGGTGATATGCGTGATGCAAATGCTAGATTCTATTTTTGCCCCAGTAGAGAGGGCTTTTTTGTTAGTGTGGATGATTTTCTATTTTTTCCCCAACAGAAGTAGGGGTTTTTGATAAATGTGAATGACATGTAACTAACATAGATGATGATCCAATGATTGATTTTATTCTTGCCCTAATAGAAAAGGGATTTTTGCCAATTGCGTATGATGTAAGTTATGTATCACAATGTGGGAAGTCAAAATCAAATTTGGTTACCCTAAGTTAGGAGTGATCCAGTGCTACTAAAAAATATGCTTCTAGGCATCATTGAAATGCAAAGTTATGAAAATGTAAGATGACATGGAGGAATATGATTGTATAGTGAATGTTGAGAAATTCCTTTAATAAAAATCAATCATTCGAATGCATTTATATCCTTGATTACTGTGGGTGTAAAAGAGATGATGTAATTAAAATTTTCCATGTTGCAATCACCACGAACAAGACCATCAATGACAACTTTTGGGTAAATTAATCTGGGCATAGTCTCACTTGAAAAATGAGGGACCAAATGAATTTTGATTTTGAACAAGAAGATGTTGGACGATGATGTGAGAAAGTGTCCTTATGGTGATTCATCCATCCTACCGAATTGCATGGATAGCCAATCACTGCAACTACCAGGGATGATAGAGTAAGCCACTAGATACGAGGTTCACTTGGATGATATGAATGATATGAAGAAATGCAAATTATTTATTCTATTTTTTTCCCAACATAAAAAGGGAGTTTTGGAAAGATGCCAAGACTGTGAATAGTGCAATGATTTATTCTATTTTTGTCCCAATAGAAAAAGAGATTTTAAAAAATATGGATGATATGAATGATGTAAAGGAATGTGAATGATTGATTCTATTTTTGCCCCAATAGAAAAAGGGGGTTTTTGATTTGGAAATATGTGAATGATGTAAATGATTGATTTTGTTTTTACCCCAACATAAAAGGGGTTTTTGGAAATGTAAATGATTGATTCTATTTTTGTCCCAACAGAAAAAGAGGGTTTTTGATTTAGAAAGATGTGAATTATGTAAATGATTGATTTCGTGTTTACCAAAATAGAAAAGGGGTTTTATATTATGTAACTGATTGATTCTATTTTTTTCCCAATGGAAAGGGGTTTTTGTATGATGCAAATAATTGATTTTGTTTTTTCCCTAACAAAAAATGGGTTTTTGTATGATGTAAATGATTGATTATGTTCTTACCCCAATAGAAAAGGGGTTTTTGTATGATGTAAATGATTGATTCTATTTTTACCCCACTAGGGAAAGGGTTTTTGGATGTGTAAATAATTGATTTTGTTTTTATCCCAACAAAAAAGGGTTTTTTGAAAATGTGAATGATGTAAATGATTGATTCTATTTTTGCCCAAATAGAAAAAGGGTTTTTGGAAATGTGGATAATATGAATTATGTGAATCAATGATGTAATGAATGTGAATTGTGCAATGACTAATTCTATTTTTTGCCCCAATAGAAAAAGGGAGATTTTTGAAAATGAGAATGATGTAATGAGTGATTCTATTTTTACCCCAATAGAAAAGGGATTTTTGTGAAATGTGGATGATATGAATGATGTAAATGAATGTGAATTATTGATTCTACTTTTACCCCCCAAAAAAAGGAGTTTTTGAAAATGTGGATGATATGATGAGTGATTCTATTTTTTACCCCAACAAAAAAGGGGTTTTTTAAAATGTGGATTGTTGCTACCTTTGCCCTAGTAGGATAGGGTTGATTATGTATTGATTGATTGTGAATGAAAGTGAAAGGACATGCAATTTGACAAAAATACACAACCTTTTGAAGCTAGCAACTAATTTGATGAAGCAGTTTGTGGGTTTGGTGGGGAGGGTATGATACCTTAAGCACCCCTAGTTAATTGATTGTTTTTATTGGGGAAGGTGTGATACCTTGAACATCCCCAATTGGATTTTTTTTATGTGACTAATGGGGGAAGGTGTGATACCTTAAACACCCCCAAGTTGCTTGATGATTGTTTGATGGATGCAAATAAATGAATGGCCATCATGTTGTAATGATCATTTGTAAAAGGTTTTAGACTCTTGCTTGACCAACTTTGTCTTTGTTTCTTAATCAGGAACACCAACATATAATGGTGGTATGTGAAGTGGAAGACTCATGTAATGATATGGTAATGATATGAATGTTATGTTGGCTTATGGATGGTTGATCTATAATTTTTTTGTAGAGACTCAAACATCCTAGTGATTTCAAACAAACTCACTAATTTTTATCAAAATTCTCCAATACCAAATGTGTATGCAGTGAAATGTTCATTTACAAATCAAGAGTATGGTAGTGAACCAAGTTAATCAAGAATTAATGTGTGTGAAAGTGATTTCATTAACTCATCTTGAGTAAATTGAGATAAAACTTGTTATGGAGGAGACCATAAAGCTAGCTTGTCCTTATGTGTGGTCAGAGGTTTCTTTAAGAGAGACGTGTCACCATGCATGAATGTACTCCATTGCTAGTCAATAATCTATAGCCACAACAGAGATTAGCTTCATATTCCAATGATTTGATATCTAATCTTAGAGGATATGTGGTGTGTGATTTGTAAAAGAATTAGAGCTTTGGGGAATCAGATTCTCAACCAAAGTGTGATGTGAATTTTATCCTATCCTTACTACTCATTCTTGTATCTAGAAGTGTTATTAGTGGTAAAGACCATTGTTTTTTATTTTTGGACTATGTGCATAATGGGAAAAGTAAAGATAACTTTTTTTCACTTCGAGATTCAACCCAATCATGGTATTATCCTTCTTTGACACAAGATGTTTTTAATAAGTGTTAGATGTATTTGGTTCAAGAATGTTAGATTCAACTACCAGAACTCAAGATTTTCTTTAGTGAAAGTGTGCTTTGGTCCTAGAGGAAATTCGACATGCAATGAAGTTTGCTTAAAACACTAGGAGTGGATAAGTGATCAAAAATACCTAGGGATGATGAGAATTTGTATTACAACTTGTGACATCATTTATGAAATGACAAAAGGAGATGGATATTAAATCAAGGATACCCTTTATTAATATGACAAGACTTATTGAATGAATAATTATCCAAACTAATAAAATGACCACTAGTATGGTGAATGGAATGTATGTATGCAAATGATATGAATGCATGAATGCAATGTGATTGGAATAAAAATGCAATATTTTTTTTATTTTTTTGTGGGGAAGGTGTGATACCTTAAGCATACCTAATTTATTTTATGGTTGATGATGTGGGTGATTGGGATGGTGCAATACCTTGAGAATCCAAAATATTGTTTGAGTTTGAGTTGTAGCTAGGTTATCTTCACCCTAGTGTAGTGTGTACACTTGTTCTTGATTCTATGGATATGTTAGGTGATATGGTATGGACGTGCTTTGGCTACATTGTGGTGGAGGAATTTTGTGCGAAGGTGTATATGATACCTCAAAAAGAGGGTTGGTGTAGAATTGGTTAAAAATGTAGGTATGTGATTGATCTGGTTCCTATCGAGAAGAAGGAACATGTTTGGGTGGAATCTGAAGTGGTTCTAGAACAGGATTGGTTGATATTAAATAATCTCTAACCTTACCCATATCTATTTAGGTGGTGTAGGTATCATTGAATGTGGATGGCTCATTTTTTTGGAATGGAGGTGTGAATGGATCTATGCATCACATTAGCATTCAAAGTGAATACTATGTGTGAGGTTCCTATAGATAAACCAAAATAACTTGGATGTGTCATGTTGGCTAGGTTATCCACAAAAGTGGCTAAGGAAGGAGTGGAGCACTCTGTGGATGATATTGGTGCTTGATTCATGGCTCTGTATTAATTTGTGGTCAATACCATAAGCTATGAACAAGTAAGGGTGATGAATGTGAGGGATGTGTGTGGAAAGTGAAATGACAATGAAAAGCACATAGATCAACAAACAATTGTATCCTATATTTTACAATAATGCTTTTGATTTTTTATTTTTTATGTGGTTTGTGTGTTTTGATGTACAAACCCTAAGCCTAGACTATTATGCATAATGGATTCCTAAGGTGTATGGCAAGTGGGAATTTTTCTAGTGATGAAATCCAAAAAATTGCTTACGAGCTACTAAGGTGTCTATGGGGTGGGCCAACGGGTGGAGGTGAAACCCACCGTCACTGGTCTCGATTAGTGGTTGGTGATGGAGTCCAAATCACTGATGTTGAATGTGAAATGTGCAATTGTGTGTGATTATTTTTAAATATTTTTTGTCTATAGTGTTGATACAATGCCAAGAAACCCTATTTTACTCAACCAAGTCAATGACCAAGAACACTAATACCAAGTTCCTCATAATAATCTAGGGTACACCTCTTAAGATCCACCTTGAATCATCAAGTTATTTCTCCAATGAAGGATTCACCTAGTTCTTCCACTCTGAATAGCAATGTATTTCCAATAGTGGAAGAGACTTGAATACCAATGGCTTGTTCCATCTTAGAAAAGTAAAAAATGGGACATTAGCCTAAAGTGCAACTATTATGCTTTCTCTGATTTATTGCAAACAACACTCAGAGAAAAAATTAAAACACCATAAAACAACAAAAACTTGAATCTAGTGTAATGAATGCCTACTACAACTAAAATGAATGCATAGATGCAAATTTATCTCTATGTGCAATTCTATATGATTCTAAAACATGCACTTTTTTATTGAAAAAATGCTTATAAAATGCCTAGGATGCCTAAAAATGTATGATATATGACTTAAAAAAATAGAAAGGTGAACATTTATTTTTTCATTAAAAAAACAAAAAAAAATATAACTAGGGTTCAAAAAAATAACTTTGAATTTTACATTTTTTTTCCAGCTTCACATATTTGGTGCCATATTTTTCTCAGATGTAGTTCGACATCCACCAAGCATAGATCAAACCCTTGCAGATTTAAAAACCTTATTTGTGAAAACCTGTAGTTAAAATAGAAAACATAGATTAGAAATAATGACAAGGTAAATTAACATAATAAACCCTTTTGGGGTCCCACCGTGATTGCCATTTTGTAAAGTAAAAACAAGCAACACCAATAATGTAATATATATAAAAAAATAATACAATTGATGCACAAAATGATAGATCTAATTTATTACGACTCGAGGAGCCTAGGTCTCCAAATTATACAATGGATTTACCCCAAATATAGGGTTACAATGCACTTTATTGCTTTTGATACAATATTACAATGAGAGGGTTTGAAACCCTTGTTAAAACAAATTCTAGTGTCTTTGACTCATCTTCACTCCAAACAGTTTGTGGGCGGGCTTGTAAATCCCTAAAAGACCACCCAAGCTACAACAAACATCAATGTAAATGCTTTTGGTAACCTGCACACAAGCATATCAAAACATATATTAGTAATAACTACAGAGCCTCCATAGTGTGCGACCCATTAAAATTTGAAAGTATAAAGATTAACCCTAACTAAATTTTTTAATAAAGTAAAATGTAGATATACCAAAAACGTAAGTAAAGTAATAACAAATAATGCTTTTTCCAGAACATACTTGTGTTTCTGATCCATACTTTTTGTTGTTGAGGAGTTCAAACTGTGAGTGCATGAACACTCGACAACATCCGGGGGCTAGTTCACAAGTGCTGTAGTGAACCAACTACGGTGGTAATAGCGATGGCTACTCTCTATGGTAAAAGTAAAATTTTCAACCTCTAGTAAAAATAAAATGTTCCCTCTCCTAGTTCACAAATAATGAAACATATTTTATAATGAGTTTAAACAAAAAATGACTATGATTTGACAATGATGAGTGGTTGAGATTTATCCATATATATATTATATAAATATATAAAATATTCATATTTATACATAAATATGAATAAATAAATAAATAAATAAATAAATAAATAAATAAATAAATAAATAAATAAATAAATAAATAAATAAATATATATATATATATATATATATATATATATATATATATATATATATATATATATATATATATATATATATATATATATATATATATATATATATAGGAAGGCTAGGATTTGAGGATGCATAGATGACAAGTGGCTAGATTTTTGTGTCTACAAAAACTAAGAGTCAAGATCTGGTAAAGCAGACTATGATAGCATGAAGTTTTGGAAATATTACTCTACTAAGATATAGTGCATAGAAAATAGAGGTGGATTTTTGGTATTTTGAAGGTTGCTACAAGAAAATGTAAAGAAGAAGGATGTTGAATTTTGAAATATTTGTATTTACAATTTTTTTAAAAGAGATTTAGAAAATGAAAATCAAGAATTTAGAATTTTTATGAAAAAATATTAGGTATCTAGTTATAATAACTCAATTGAGATGAGAATTGAATCTATTTGTAAAATATCAAGCTCTAAAGAAGAGAGTTGTGATTTGTCAAGGGTGGGGGACCCAAGTACAACTCCTTTTTATCCAAAAACAAAATAATTAAATGATGTATGAATAATTTATAGTTTACTAATTTAATTTGAGCAATGGGACTGATAAATAGGTAGTTAAGTTGATAAAAATGGCTATTTTGATGATTTATTTAAAAAATAATAAAATTAATTTGATTTATTATTTGTTGAAAGAGATTAATTTGATAAATATGATTGGACATGTAATTCAAATGAACAATTTGTTTAATGTGATAAAATGAATAATTGAACTAATTTGACTTAGAAATAATCAATTCATTAATTAAAGTTAATATTCTTGATTAAATGATTCAATTATATGGTTTATAATTAACCTATGATTAATCGTATGACTAATCAGGGAAAATTATTAATTTATATTTGATTAATGACTAGTGTGTTTTATAATATATTATTTAAATGATTAATTGGATTAACAATTAATTTGATTAATGATGAATTTGAGTTATAGTTTAAAGCCAATATTTAAGGGGATTTTTGAACTAGATTATATTTAAGCAAGAACCTAAATGGGGGATTTTATGCTTGGATTATATTTAGGCAAGTGCCTAAGGGATATTTTTTGTTTGAATTACCTCTAGGTGAGTGTTTTTTTTTTTGAATTTACATGGTGGAATCGGTGACCACCTGAATCTGGGTAAGCTGTCCAAATTTTATGGCCGCCATAATATTTTGCATTGTCCACACCGAAAGCTGCAACATAGATTTTCATGCAGTCCCCCACTATAACCACCATGTCACAATCATTTTAAACCTTTTATACCACTGAAAGCACCAGGAAAGGGACAAGTGTTTAGTCCAATGAGGCCCAATATTTGAACCTTGGACCTTCATCCCCCTTATGGGGTTTGGATTAGCCAATTGATCTACACCTTGGACCTACCTCTAGGTGAGTGTTGAAAGGAGATTTAATATTTTATTTCATTTAGGTGAACACATAAAGGATGTTATCATCTAAAGGACTTTGTTTTTTGGATTACCTCTAGGCAAGCACCTAAAGGACATCTTTATTTGGATTACCTCTAGGTGAGTACCTAAAGGATATATTTTATTTTGTTTATTTCATAAAAGCACATAAGGGGCATTTTTTTCTTCATGTAAGGACTTGTTGATTTAATTCATCCATCAAAGGGTTGTTGATTCATTCTCCTAATTTGAAGGACTCAATTTCAATCATCCATTTAAGGACTATTGATTTATGAGCCTACAAGCCTTAGGATACCTTTTATTGATTGATATTTTTCCTTAGGTAAATTTATAAAGGAATTGTGATTTGATCTTGATTTACCTCATAGGGATGTGTCATAGGGGACTCATGCTTTATTAGTGTTGGAACATAGTGAAACCATTGAATATGTTTAATAAAATTTTCTCATACATTGATTCAATACATGTATATAATACTTTTACATGTGAGCCCCATAGGAAATAATCACATAGAAACCATTAAATTAATAGGATAGCAAGAGAACCTAACTAAAAATTAGAAACCTCCTAATATAAATTTTGTCTTGACATTTAATGTAGTATAATATGGATGATGTATTATGAAACTATAGTCAAATTGTGAAACTGTAGCCTAACGTACCCATTATTAAATTATTTGATAGAGAAAATAATGGAATAAATACCCCATTGAATCTAGATATATTTGGCTTTGCCATTGTGCTCTATGTGTCATCCCTATGAATTACCTCTAGATTAATAAAATACTAGGTTTTATTTTTAATGTATATGAAACATCTCTTTTATGTAATGTCATTACATGATGTTCATCCATCCATATTTAAAATAGTTTTTTTTGTAGTTAACTTGAGGAATGTTCCAATATTTCTCTAATGTCTCATAATATTTACACCTATTTTTTGGGAAAGACATAAATTGTGTTGTGAAATAAACCTATAGTTTACTTTTTACTAGTTTATTTGTTGCTTGTTTATTAGGGCTGCTATATATTGTATACTTATCATCAATCTATATAATATATTATTTTATTAGTGATAAACTATTCTTTACACCAGTACCATCTTCTCGAACAACTTTCAAATCATTAGTCTCACAAATGAAGTCCTTTATTTTAACCTTCAAGTCATTAATATCATAACTAAAGTCCTCTATTTAGACATTGCTTCTATTATATTCAATTTATTTCTTTATGACAAGATCACCTATATCACATACAATATTTTTATCAAATTATGTGTATTACAAAAAAAAAAATTATTTGATAAAATCAACTATACTGCACATCATGTTTTTCATCAAGGGCCTGTTATTTATCTATGCAATTAGTTTATCTTGTCTTGTGTTTTTATATTTCTATATAGCAAGTGTGATAAATGATAAATATATGATGTTGACTAAATTAGTTGACATTAAAACAACTTTCTTATTATATCCAACTACTTTATCAATATGAAGAATTATATATGCTTTAAATGTAGTGAAGATATCATTATCAACCTATTTAAATATGGATTGTATGTATTTTGTACCATTAGATCTTTGGAAAATAATTTGTAAAGTCTTAATTATTGTATATTCATCATCTTATTACATCTAAAACATTGGATCTTCATCTATTTTCTTTGTTGTTTTCTCTAAGCTATTTTGATTTAACATTTTCTTTATTTTCCTTTTGGCCATTAGAACTCTATCCCTATTTTTGTGATTTTGAGATGATATTTGTACTTATTAAAGTAAGTGTGGAGGTCTATTTTCTTAGTATTTTGTACCTTCCAATTTTTATTTTCTTGAGATAATGTGTCTTTTATATCCATTCACAACTTGAAAATTAATAGAAAATCCTTTAGCCATCATTTAAGCAATAGAAAGTAAGTTATTAGTAAGTCTCAAAACATATATCATGTCTATAATGGTGCATTCTATAAAATGTAGTTTGAGAGAACTAGTTCCTATTCCTTTTATTTGATAACTTGTTTTACCTGCCATTGTCATTTGCCACCAATGCATTTCTTGAAAAGTATCAAACTAGTGTATGTTTCCTATCATATGATTATAGAATCTAGAGTCTATATAGTAGTTATTACCTCTATTTTTTTCTTTTTTGTGTGTTATTAATACCTTATACATTATTTCTAGTCCATGCTCATGCTTTGATTTAATTTCCTCATGTGATACTTCCTATGCTACATGCCCTTGTTATAAAAGAAAATTTTATCTATACCCCTCATTTGTTATGGGTAAATCATTTGAATTTATAATTTGATAATGTTCTTGTACCTTTGTTTGAGAAGGAAATCATGACAAATTCCACTTATTTAAAGTATTATATTTACAAAATATAGTATTATGATTTTCTTCTTTCTCACATATATGATAGTAACTTCTTCATTTAGGTTGCTTTTGTGAAGTATATGAGGATGAATTAGTAAGCTCTAGTGTTTCTTTCATATATTTTTCTAGACTTGAGAGCATTGTTTGAAGAATCATCTCTTAATTGAATTTCCATTTCATGTTGTTGTAAAAAATTGATTATTTCTTCAAATGATACTCTATGATTAGAAACTTGCAAAGAAATTACCAATATACTATACGATTCAAGTAGAGCACACAATACAATTGAAACTAATAAATTATCATGAGTTCTTTCTCCCAAGGTGTTTAATTTACACTTTATTTCTACTATTTCTTGAAGAAAATGTTATAAATTTTCATTTTCTTGCATTTGTAATATATATGGTTGGGACTATAAATGATGAATAGCTACTTGATTTCTACCTTCACAAATTATGCATAGGATATTCCAATCCTCTTTGGATGTATTAACATCACTAATATAAGACTAAATTTTATCTGTTATGCCTAAAAATATGATCAATTTTGCCTTGTTATATTTTTTGTCAAAGTATATTTGTACAACTAGTTCTGTGAAATAGGTTTCATCTCCTAATACTATATCACACAGTCCGATTACATAAATAGCCCTTATTTTTTTTCCATGGAATGAAGTTTGTGCCTTTTAATTGTTGTAACATTGATAAGAATAGTTTAGGAGTATTCATTATAGATATTCGCTTATAACTCTTTATCAAAAATTTAAATTCAAATACAATGTTTATTTTTTAAATAATATTTCCTTTCAATATATTACTCTAGGTCATTTTAATTGAAAAAATACATATAACTACTATGTACACTTGAAATGCAAATGTGATATTTTTTAAATATAAAAACATTCTTATTTCAAAATATTTCTATAGTTTTTAAAGTTTTACCTATAGAAAAATATCTTTATAAAAGTACAAAAATATACTTTTTTGTGAAAATAATTTTAATAAAGAGTTGAACCTAGAAACTTTATCCCTTGTTTGAATGCTCATTATGATTCTAATTTTAGATTTTAAATGTAAAATATGTTTGACTTCTTTTTCTTGCTCATAGGTTCTCATTTGGTGATAGTTAAGGCTCTCTATTTGGATACTTTTAACTGATTTGAAATAAATGCTTTATTGACAATGCTTAAAACATTGATTTAGGCACTCTATTGGACACTCTCTATAATTCTTTGAAGCATGTGCTTCTTTGTTAATTTTTAGGCTTAGATGATGCATTCACATTCACACATAACAAATATATATGTTTGTGTCTACTTTCATCAAAGGAACATGAGAACAATAGCACATCCTCAATTCATATTGTGCTCATCTCATGATCTTAGCCATTGAACATATATTTAAATCTGACTACACTCCTCTTATAAATGTGTCACATTCTCCTTTGGTCAATGCATCTTCACAAATAACTAGATTGCAATTTATTCCATGTAACAATTAAATTTTTAATTATTAAATATAAACTTAGTCTTCTCTTTACCTAACTCCACATCCAAATATTCAGTAAATATTCTATTTGCATGAATTTTTCAAGTGCTTTCTTTGCTTGAAATTTCTAGGTGCTATATTTCATGAATTCATTTTTAAAAACTTGGGCTCTCAAAAAATAACAAATAGTCAAGTAAAGCTCGTTAGTCAAGTAAATCCTCTAAAGTTTCCTTTGTGATTACCAATATATATACCCCTAACTTAAGTAAAGCCCGTAGATAACTATGGATATATTTAGAGGAAATGGGTAAGCATTTTAGAGGTTTAAAATGTATTGTGGAAAATAAGTTTAATACCTCCTTATCTCTATAATTCCACTTGAAATGTTAACCTAGACCTTGTTTTTAACCTGTACCATGAGTTGGACCTTTTTAACACTTGATCCATTAATTTGATCTCGTATTCCACCTAGATCGTTACCCTGGACCTAATTTTTCACCTAGTCCATGAGTCGAACCTTGTTTTTCACCCAATCCATTAATCAAACCTTATATGCCACCCATTCCATAACCTGGACCTTGCTTTTCACACGATCCTTTAATCGAACCTTGTATTCCACTTGATCCATTAAACTAACTCTGTATTCCACCCGGTTCATGAATCAAACCTTTTTTCACCCGATTTGTTAACCAAATCTCATATTCCAACCAGACCATTATCCTGAACCTATTTTTTTACTCGATCCATTAGCTAAACTCATTTTTCACCTGGTCCTTGATTTGGTGCTTGTATTCCAACTATACCATTAACCAGTCCTTGTGTTTTTACACAACCCATGGTTGGATGGAGGTTTTCACCCAAACCATAGTCGAATTGATTTTTCCACTCGAACAGTGGTCGGATAGTGTTTGCCACTTGATCTGGTCAAAACTTTTAAAATCACCATTTTTTTAATTTCTTTGGAAAAATTAAGGTAATTCGCCATTTCCTCCTACATGAAGTTGGCCAGGATTTGCTAGGGTTTCTAAATAGATTCACCAATTTTTTACAAGTACATTTCGGGTCGGACCCCTTATGCATAACCTTGGTAAATCGTCAAGCATAATACTACTAAACTTGACTTATAAAAATTTTACATTAATTTTATGGTATTCTAGAACCCTTACAACATGGGATTTATTTGGTGATAGAGTTAGTCTACACACTTTCAATGATAGATTAAAAAACAAAGGAAGACTAGCCTCAATGGTCTATTTGGCCTTGTCTACCAAAGCTTCAAATGTATTGCTAAGACTATTACCATCAACTAAATTGGTGCTACGACTTATGGAAGAAGGTGAATAAGCAAGTTGGAAATGAAGAAAAAGGGGTTGTCAAAGGATGATGGGAAATAGAGAAATGCAATAATGAGTAAGATAGACTAAAGGGAACATGTGAGTTCCTTGACTAAGGAAAATTTTCCCTCTTATAATAGAACACTTTGACTAGGAAATGGGGTAATATTATCCTCTTTTATAGGCAATATGCCATCCATCTAGTATTTTTATGTTAAGAGGATAGGTCACCATTGGTTGGGACAATATTATGGGAATATTTACCTTTAACATTAGGCTCACTTCTCTTCTAAATTTTAGTGTTATACATTAATGAACATTTTTAAAGATAAGATGGTTTTTGGTTTCAATAGAAATTATGATAGTTTTGGCCATCATTTCTTCTAGTTGTTGTATTTTGGCTAATTGTTTAGTATAATATTTGATGAGACGACCTACTTCCCTACACTAGAAGCACACATCTAAAAAATTTAAATAATGTGAAGGCTAAATAATAGAGAACCTAGGATCTATACATTCAATGGTTATCTAGAGAGAATTTGAGAACTGCACATGAAATCTAGAAAAATTATTTCTATCGTTTCTACACCAAACTACTTGGCTTAGTTGAGACACAATTGACTGCAAAAAGGGATACATAGACAAATTAAAATAGGGTAGTTCTATCCAAACAAGGTAATGTGTCATAGGTGGACCCTTCAAGTGAAAATCTAGTGAGCAACCTTGAATATTAGCTATTTAATTGCATATTACCCATGTCCCATAATGCAAGGCTAGTTGAGTATGCAAAGGGTTGAAAATGAAATTAAGATATAAAATTTACCCAATTCCCTAAATGATTATATTTGAAATCCTTGACCATCCTCCCAAATCTACATTATCGAATGGAACAAGGCAACATCTATCAAGATTTCTCTAAGGAAAAACAAAACAACAAAATTTGAGTTAAATCATCAATATATTCATAAAATTCAACTAGAAAAGATAAATATAGGGGTTTACCTCATTTATTAAGTGTATGATCTATAGTTCATAGCCTAACTATTGTCCATTTCTATATTCCTCCTTTATACACACTACCTATCAAGTCAATATGTAACTTCTTGAAATGTATTTTTAGATTTAGGATTTGGTAGTAAGTGATGGTTATTGTAGGTAGAAGTTTTAGGATGTACCAAGGGATTACTAATGATTGGGCTTCTAGTTCTATATAGAGGATCAACAATAGATAAAAATAGGTAAATGGATAAGTAGATGCATAGGATTTGATAATTTTAGCATATCCTTTTGTATATGCATGATTTGATTGTACCTTCTCTTTTGCAATGGAGCTCTCGAGCACTCCATAATATGACTCTAAGAGCGATGAGACTCCCTTATTGGTAGGATGCTTGGAGGCACTAAGGGTGACAAGGGAGGGTATATTGGAGAGGGGGTGGTGGCAAATGATGAGGAGCTAGTAGACAAAGACCAAGGAAAAATGTTCAAGCAGGTTGATGAAAAATGGTTGATAGGATTGAAATCTCCTTCGAATTCATAAACTTGTATATCATAGGTTGTTCTACTAGATTAAAATATAGGCAAAATGTAATGTATCTTCCATGCTTTGAAAGGAAAATGGGGAGCCTTGCAATCAAACCCCCTACAAAAAATAAATAGAAAATAGAAAATGAAAGTAACATATGAGGAGTAAAGTTGAGTAAAATAGCTTTTGCGCATACTATTGGTTGTAAGGAATTTCGTATGAAACCCTTAGTTAGTGATTTGAGATACATAATTCAAACTTCTCATATTTAGATTCTTTATACCATACTCCCACTTTTGTCAAAGCAAGATGTATTGAAGCCTTTCATGACCAAGTTAAATACATAAGAAAAGCAAATGTAGAGTTATGTGACTTTTATAGATGAAAGAAAATAAAGGTTAGGTATTTTATACAAATTATATATGGTTACTATAAGAGCTTTACGTAAAAAATTTAGATTGACTAATGTACATAAGAATGGTGATCATGTCTCCACATTAAAAAATTTATGGGAAAAAAGTAAAAGAAATCTAATAGGTGAGCATAATCATTTTCTTCATGTAAAGAATACCACCAAGAAATAATAGAAGGTTACATAAAAAAAATTATGTGGCAATTATTAAATATAACATTGGAGTTTGAACAAGAGATATGTATATCATTATGAATAAAATCTTAGGTGGATGACAATGGGAGTGTAAAAATATTTAAAATATATATTTTTATGAAATGCTAACACCCATGAAAATATATTGCATCTAAAACTTTAACAATAATATATCATTAGATATAACATTGAAATTTAGCATGAAGGTCTACTAGGATTTGCATCCATTATTGCCACCAATATATCTCACACCACATCCCGATCCAAGATATTCTATGGAGGTTTTTTGTTGCTTTTACTTGTATACCCTTAGCATTTTCTCTGCCTTGTGTAATTAATCTCCTTTAATATAGCCTAAAATCTCATTGATACTCCACCCCTTGGTGAAGTTTTTGTTATAGAGTGCCATCGATCCAATCAAGTGTCCATGAAAAATTATTCCGAAAGTATACCACAATAATATTTTTGCTCATGTTATTGTGAATTTATATGAAAGAATTTTAAAATGCATGCAAATGGTTTGAGCAATACATGCTTATCAAGTATATCTTAGGATGTATATCCAATGACATCCTCTTTAATCAATGGATACAAAATGCATGCCATCCCCATGGTATTAAAGTGGAGCATATACAAAACCCCACTAAGAGGTTTTTCAAAATTTCATTTGTTGATCCTCAACATGCCATGACTATCCTAAGTAGAGGTCCCTAGTTTATTAGGAATACCATTTTGATTCTTCACTATTGGCACCATAATTTTGCTATTTTTGTTGATTTCTACTTGAAAGTGTTATTATGGGTAGAATTTCCTAGTCCCTCTTCTAATGTGGCATTTTTACAAGAAATGGTTACCCCTATTATAAAATTCATTTACATTGAACAATAAAAATTCTAGGCTATCCACACCCACAAGTGTCTATGTGTTGAGGTTGAACTCTCTAAGGACTTTAAAAAATTTATTGACATCCAATCTGGAGACACCCATTTCCAAAAAAGGGTGGTTTATATAAACCTTTCAAACACATCTTATAGATGCCATTCAACAACTCATAAAATCTAATATTGTCCCCTCATGGAGGGTTTTTTCAAAGCAAGGTCCCCTCAAATTATTACTCCTACACATGTACCAATGCCAACATATGTCAATGGGTCAAAAGAATGGATAATAATAGAAAAAAATATGCTCACATCTTAACCCCCAAGATGCTCACACTACTTCAATTGTGCCTCCTTTTCATCCTTCCACCACACCCACTGCTCCTAGCTCCACCTATACACCTATCATTCTAAGATCCTTATAGCCTTATGTTGAGAACCCTACTAGCTCCCTACCATTTTCCACCACCCCCTCTATAATATACCCTCCCTTGTCACCCTCATTTCCTCTAAGCAACCTACCAATAAGGGAGGTTCATTTCTCTCAGAGTCATATGGAGTGCTCGAGAGCTCCATTGAAAAATAGAAGGTAAGTCAATTTCATATGCAAAAATCATCAATGTTTTATGTCAAATTCCTTTTCTTATCTCATAGGATTTGAGGATATTGAGGAAGTAGAGGGGGTTTTTCTCATTAAACATTTATCATTAAATGCCTTTCATGGAATGCTTTTGGTCTAATAGATCTAATTAGAAAGTACTTGATCCATTAGAGTATTTTGGATATCTCTTTGAGATTTGGTGGTATCAACATTCTTTACCTACAAGAAATCAAGGTAATAGAATTTATTCTCCATAGTACTTGTTAGTTTATTTTACCCCCATACCACTTTTACTCCATGTCTCATACTCTAAGTAGAGGAGAAGCAGTTATTTTTGTGTCAAAATCCTACCACTTCCATTTTGTGACTTGGGAAATGGATCCAACGTCTCATATAGCTTGCATTATTCTAGAGTTCACGAGTCAACCCCTTGGAATTATCAATGTTTATGCTCCCAATGATGCTTTAATAAAATGTGATATATGGTGATGAATTTCTTTATTCCTTCCCCCTATCACCTAGATTTTTAGTGA
The DNA here is from genome assembly GCA_028583015.1 of Wollemia nobilis. Lineage (NCBI taxonomy): Eukaryota > Viridiplantae > Streptophyta > Pinopsida > Araucariales > Araucariaceae > Wollemia > Wollemia nobilis. The sequence continues at coordinate 93,131 of JAQPPZ010009692.1, read as the reverse complement.
TGAATTTCATATGGTTGACTATGCACATGGTAAAGATAGGCTCCTTCCTATGCATTGGATTTTGGGAGAAAACAAAGCTTGGTATTTTATGAAGAATAAATTAGGGCTTTTAAATCCTAATTATTGTTTCTTCCCCTCCTCTAGTCATACTTGGTTATATTGGTCTAATTAGTAACAGGGAGAAAATTGAATATATTTTTTTAAAATATGGTGGAATCGGTAGCCACCACAGTATTCTACGTTGTCCACCCTAGAAGCCGCCACAAAAATCTTCGTGCAGTCTGCACTTATAACCGCCATGCCATAATCATTTTAAACCTTTTACGCCACTAAAAGCACCAAGAAAGTGATAAGTTTTTAGACGATGAATTTATTTATTCCTTCCCCCTATCACCTAGATTTTTAGTGATGAATTTCATATGGTTGACTATGCACATGGTAAAGATAGGCTCCTTCCTATGCATTGGATTTTGGGAGAACACAAAGCTTGGTATTTTATGAAGAATAAATTAGGGCTTTTAAACCCTAATTCTTGTTTCTCCCCCTCCTCTAGTCATACTTGGTTATATTGGTCTAATTAGTAACAGTGAGAAAATTGAATGTTGAAACACCTTGATAGAGCTATAATTTATGACCAAAGAGCCTTTTTCCTTTTCTTTCCTATCTATCTTGACTTCTTTTATGGAGACTCTTCCTGATTCCATCCTCTTTGATCATTACCCCATCCTTTTTTCCATTGAAATATTCACCTCCACTCCTTGCTAGTTCACTTATTAGTTCTTTCTAAATACGTTATTTCTTCAATATCTCACCTTTCTATTATATATTAGGAGAATATGGAACTTGGTTCATCATGATTCTAGTAGCATTGGCTAGAATGAATGGTGGTCATATGCCATCCACAAAATAACCACCTTTCTCAGATCTCTTGGAAAACATGCTAATTTTAGGTATTGATCAAATTGTTGCTCTTAAACAGAAATTGGATTAGGCTTATCAATAGCTTGCGCCTTGTTCTTTTAATCATGTCCAATGACATGTAGCACAATCTCATCACAAAATTACATTGGCTAAACTTTGCTAGAGGAGATCAAATTAAGTCTAGAATACATTGTCTCAAAATTGGAGACAATGTCTCTAAGGATTTTTTCCATCATCTTAGGCCTCATTATCACATCTCTTGCATCAAGGTAATTCAAGAGGTTGGGGTTTAAATTACCATAATCCTAGAGGTTAGTTGAGCCTTTTTTTAACACTACAAGAAGGTATTTACCTCATAGGATCCCTTAGACCAAAGGGATAAAGCCCTCTAAGATTGTCTTGTTATGGTCTCCAAAAAATGCTTTGATGCTTAGAGAGGTGCTTGTGATTAATCACTATTTCTTGAAGATATATATGAGGATTATCTCAAATATATAATGATAAGGCTTTAGGTCTAGGTGACTTCCCCTATGAATTTAACACAGTAGTTTTGGATCTTTTAGGCCTTGATCTACTCTAATTATATCCATAAGCTTTGTCAAATGGCTCTCTTGGACCAAAAATTAATAAGGGTACTATCAAATTTATTTGAATGGAGACCCTAAGTTGATCACCAATTGGTTTTTGATCACCTTTCTAAATTTTTCATAAAATATCCTCACCAAATCCTTAGTCTTACATCTACACTATTTTATTCTTGCCATAACCACACTAGAGCAAACATGTTTTATCATAAGTAGACATATTAGATAATGTCTTGGTTGTCTAAGAGGGAATGTGATGGGATAAAAAATCTAAGCTACCAACCATTCCTTTCAAAATTGACTTAAAGAAAGCATATGATTGCATTGAGTGTCACTTCATTATTGTCATGCTCAAAGCCCTAGGTTTTAGCAATGGTTTCATATTTACAATCAATATGCTCTTTATAGATGTATTTGTTATCCTGACTATCAATAGAACTCAATTAGAGGATAGTGGCCTTTTCTACTCAATTAGGTAAGGTTTCATTCTTTCTTCCTCTATCTATGTCATTGCAATTGAAGGTTTCAATTATCTCTTGGATCATAAAGCCAATTTGAGCCTTGTTAAGGGTATTTCCATTCCAAATATTCAATCCCACATGATCGATATAAAAAATGACTATTTCCTCACATTAGTTGAGGATGAATAATCCTTCACTCTAGCCATTCATTGTTTGGTTACTTTTTGTCTTGCCTTTGGTTCCAACATATAGTGGTGGAAATCTCTATTTTTGATAGTCTACATCTCCCCTCCTAGCTTGGTTGACTCAATTTTAGTGGAGATGGATACAACAGTTTTTGGGTATCCCCATCACTTTCCATAGTGTTAAGGTAAAATAAGGTAGTGTATTGCATTACACTACGTGGGGTTATTACATTTAATTTTCTATGTAATTACCATGAGATATTTTCCTCATGGTTAAACTAGGTAAGTACCTAAATATCCTATGTCAGATATTTAGGTTAGTGTTATGGTTATAACTCTCTACCTAGGTTAGTGGTTAGAATCATGCAACTCTCTCCCTCTTATATTGTTAGAGGGTAGTTAGCACTATTCTCTACTAATTGTTAGTTAGTATATTATTTAAGCATAGACTAAACTATTGTGTAGGTTAATTAATTCAATATTATTATTCGCTCTATCTTACGAGACCTACATTGGTATCACTCACTTGGAGAATACGAGCTTTGCTCATTCCACATGGTCTAGATGGACTCCCACAGAGTAACTGAGGTGCTCAACAAGGGGAGTCCCTCATAGAGAAGTCGTTGTGCTCCTCCTCAGGCCCACAGTTGATACCAGCCATTGGCCTGTAGACTTGGCTAAATCATTGGATGCAGACCAGGGCCCATAATCTCCTAGACTGACCGTAGTCAACATCTCGAGGCATCTAAGCCTCAGCTCTCGCATTGGCCCAGGGCCTATAGAGCCACGTAGACCAAGAAGGCCACGTGGCCCACTCACGAGAGAGTAGTGAGGGTAGGAGTGCCATCCCCTCCCCTCCCCTCATCGTGGAAACTAGACCCTACATTAGGATCTAAGAGGGCATACGACCCTCCAATCCCTGATCGACATGTGGCACATGTCTATGCCTAACCTGATTGCACCATGATGTTGGCCGAACATGCGAACTGACACTGGCATGCACCTTGAGGTGCTGGCTGGTGTAAGGAGTAAAAATTATGGGATTTTTAATTGATACAAATGGGTTACAATATATAGGCATAAGCCTATATGAAATGCATGACACTTGTCAAGTGAAACTGACAAGTGTCAAGGAAGGCATAGTGCACATTACATTAATTCTAACATTCCCCCTTAATGTGCACTATCCTAAATAAAGAAAAAACAAATCAACATTAGGTAACATTCCCCCTTAATGTTGACTTCTCTAAAAAAAAAAAATTCTACATCCTCTTATTTTTTTGATTTGGTCTAGGCTCATGCTCTTTGCGCTTGGCTCTCTAACTATGAATAATGCTAGATTCACTATGTATACATCTCGGTCTATTGCCTTAGGGTCAGCCACTTCCACTGGTCTGTTGCCACTGGGTCAGCCACTTCCATTGGTTTGTTGCCACTGGGTCAGCCGTCTAAGTGCCTCAGGGTCATCATGGGTGCCTCATGGTCAGCCACTTCTAGGTCTATTGCCTCTATAGGTCATCCTCAGAGGATGCTACCTCTTGTAGGTCACTGACTAGATCCTCCATGAATATCAAATCCCTCCTCATGGTGAACTCAATCTAGAAGGTGTCGATTTCTATCAAAAATGCACCTTAATACAAAAATAAATACGAGCCATGAAATACAATAAAATTGAGCCTTAGAATCCAAGTGTGGAGGAGAAGAAAGAAGAATTGAAGATAATCTTCTGAAGTGTCTTCATCTGTAGTCTTCAAAAGTAGATCCAGAAAAGCCTTGGATAGAATCTAGGGTGTCTATGTCTGTAGTCCCTATAATAAGTGTCCTTATGGTAGTCACCTCATCTTACCGAAATTCATGGGTAACCAGCCATTGCATCCGCCAAGTAGAAAGAGGAGAATACTAGATACTAGGTTCACTTACAATTACCTTGGGAGTGTCGGGTTCAACCGAGAGTGCACTCCAAGGTAGAAAAATTTAAGGCTTAAAAACTCAAATGAAACAGCCTCAGAATTACAAATGGACACCACCAATGTGTCCGTATCAAAAAAATATTTCCAATGACTATAAACATGGCTATAGTCGGATCTCAATAAGTCCTTCATCCATGGGAAAAACAACAGTATGTCACTTAGGCAGCAAATACCTTTTCCTCCTTACAATAGAAATAACATGGGCCATGTGGGCCATCATCTAAAAAATACAATAAGAGGCCATGAGGGCCTTCAGCTTCCACTTCCATGTGGAAAAAACATAAAAAAATGGCCAAAGAGGCCATACTGTCGGCCATAGTGTCACAAGCACTTCAAGTTTCCCATAATACATAACTTTCCAGAATGCCCCCACCATTTTCAAAGAAAATTTAAGATTGGCCCTCCCACTTAAAAAAAAATGCCCCCATGCATGAAACATAATAATGGGCCTTCTTTTTAAATAAAATGCTCCATAGTTCCCAACTTTTACTTTTCACATGGGCCACAACCTTCCCACTAATCACGTGGGCCGCTTCAATTTAAAATAAAGTTGCCCCCTTTGGTTTTAAATAGTCCCCCATACAATGGAAAAGTGGTCCCTCCTTGTCTGGGCGCATTAAAAAAAACATTAAAAAATCACCTTTAATGCACTATCTCCATCAAACACACCAACTCTCCGTTGGGCTACCGTAACAAACACTGCATGGGATTGTAACTGCACTTGTAAACTGTGTATTCTTCAGCCAGTTTGACACCCCTCCAGTCCATTGGATAAAACACCGACAGCGGCATCAACATGATTTGGAAAAAATAGAATTCCATGCTCGCACATCTTCGTGGCCCCAACCACCAAAATAGGTGGCTTTTGGTGTTATATATCTTCTCAGCTACATTATCTAACTATATACGCACAACTGCGCACTCTATTGATGCTCCGTGTTAATTTCAAGCTGACATTAAATTAATTGTCATCTTGTTTCGAAGCCAATGGGAATGAAATCACAAGAAATTCTCCATGATTGTAGCATCAAACTGTACATGACTGGAACAAGCATGAGTTGGCTCAATGAGTGCATAGTTATTGAATGAAAACTTCACAGGAAATGCACTGTAACTTTCGTACTGTAACTTCGTGAAACTGGTGTTTGCGCCATTCATCACATCCTCTCATGTTGACGATAGAAATACTTTGGGACGATGAGAATATCTCCACGCACATATCGTAAAGCCTTCGCATAGTGTGGCATATTTTTATTTCTCAAGATACAAATTGATTCCACCAAACTAGGCACTCTGGTCTGGCGGCCTTGAGCTTCTCATAATTTTCCTTGAGAACATTGTAGTCCGCCTTCGCGTGGTCCTTGGGGGTGAGCAACGAAACATCATTGAGCTCCAGAGGGTGTCTGTAGCCCATCGTCAAGAGGTTATTGAGCCATGAAAGCATCGCAAGGCTGAGAATATCAACATCCTTATAGGGCATCACTGTTATCATGGCTTCTTCCTCCTCCTTGCCCGTGTTTGAGTCCCCCCCAAAAAGTAGGGCTCTTGCAGATCAGAGCTAGCCATAGTACAAATTTTGATGCCCCCCTACACGGCAAAGAAATAGGGTAAGGAGAGCACCAGGAAGGAGAGCGCATTCAGGATCACGAAGGGGCTGGGGAACCTCCACTTGTTGACGTATTTTATGAAAATTAGGTTCACAGCAGGTCCTAGGTTTGAATACTGCCATGGGAAGACACAACAAAAAAACCACAAAAATACAGCAACACCACAAGGTTAATATGCCCATACATTCATTATCACCCTTAGATGCCTCCAACATTTCAGTGGTCATGGCACTGCTATAAGTGCATCTCCGACGATTGTGGATTCTGTAAAGGCAAACCCTCATTATGTACAACATGTCCTGCATATCCAAATGGCTGCCATTTGGTAGGATTGGTAGTGATAACCGCCCTTCTGCCGCCCAGCCGATCAAGCTTGATGGTGTGGGAGGACGCCATTTTTAGAAGCTCCGTAAACCATGGTGGGTCTCAAAAGGACTGCAGACCGTATCGTTGAGGCAGAGTTTTTCCTGCTCTTCTTGCCATGATTTGCATCTCTTTTTTTTTCTACATCCAAGTAAAGCCTAAGTCGGAGAGAGGCTAATAAGGCCGTAACACCATCATATCTGAACCCATCACGTCCATAAAATTCTCAAAAAAAAAATTGGGCAATCATATCAGGAAGGGCGGCCCGTCGGCTTGGAGATCGATGGCCTACCATTTTCCCAAACTTTAAAAATTCTTACCATCTGGTTTCTGATCCATCAAATGATGGAGAGCATACTCCCTCGATAAAAAAATTAAAAAAATAGGGAAAAAAAAATCGGGGGAGGGAGGATTTCCATGAGGGAAATCCCCCTTCAAGGGGTTTCACAGGGCAAGGAAAGCCTGCTTTGATACCAAATGTTAGGAGTAAAACTTATGGGATGTTTAATTGATACAAATGGGTTACAATATATAGGCATAAGCCTATATGAAATGCATGACACTTGTCAAGTTAAACTGACAAGTGTCAAAGAAGGCACAGTACACATTACATTAATTCTAATAGCTGGATGGACATGTGGACTGACATTGACACACACGTCGAGGTGTTGACAAGATCGAGATTGAACACATGGCAGACAACCACTGGACGACGACCAGACAAAGGCCACGCACCACCTGGACGCTGACTGGATAGACGACCGAACTAGACCTGACACGTGGTGAACAACCATATGGACTAGACCTGACTCGCATGGGAGAGCTGATGGCTGACGTGGCGGAAGGTTATTGGTTGATCGGGAAAAATATTGATGGTCTTGATTGCCCGTAGGCAATCGAAATGCAAAGGGCATGTTTGCCCTTTTAAACACTAAAAATCATGTTTGCGGGACGCATGTGGGATTAATCCCACTTTCTTCCCACTTGGACACGGGGAAGCCGTCAAATTGTAGGTCTTCCCCTTTACAACCCGTCGGGCTTGCTAGCCCGACCGACGGAGTGGCTATTGCAAAAACGCTGCCCGATGGGAGGTCGGGAGTTCGATTCCCGTCGGGGCCGAGCGCTCTATTTTTTTACACAGGCCACAACAAAAGGCTCAAAGGTAATAATTTTTTTTTTTTAATTTGTAATACTTTAATTAAAGTTATATATATATATATATATATTAATAATGTAAATTTTAAATAAATGTTTTATTTTTTAAATCAATTTATTTTAAACCTTTGAATTGATTTATTTAATGCATTTATTTTAGTTTTTATTATTAATTAAATTTTTTTGAATTAAACTTTCTTTAAAATTTTGCAAATTAGAATTAAATGAAATAGGGTAGATGCCATTAAATATCCTAGAGAGCACAATAAAAAGTTTTTCCCAAATCTACCCCCTTTCATTTGCTTTATTTGTTTGGCTTCAAATTCCTCAAAATTCTCATCTCTTGTTTAGGGTGTTAAGGCAGGTGCCATTAAATATCTTATAGAGGCAAATTGAAAACAACTTCCATATACTCTTTTGAGGGTATAGTGCAAGATACAACCATATTAGTCCTATCTAATTTGAAATCTAAACCATGGCCATGATACACAAGTATCTCACTAAGAGCCAACTACTCAAAGGTTCAAATAATTCAGCTTGGAATACTAAGATGAAAGTTATCTTAACTATAGAGGATTTGTGGTCAATAGTGGATGGAAGTGTATCTAGATCTCAATAACCTGGAGCAGATCAAAGAGATTTTGATAAAAAGGATAAAAAACTATCCTTAATGATCTTGCTCGTTATTACTGATGATATCCAACCTCATATCAGTGAAGCTACAACTAGTAAGGTAGCATGGGATGCCTTAAATATGATCTATGAGGGAAAGAATAAATCAACAATTCTTAACCTACAAACATAGCTTCATACTCTAGATATGAAATTAGGAGAAACAGTAGAGCTATTCCTCTACAAAGTCGTAGAATTGAAAACAAAACTACAATCCTTAGGAGAGAAAGTGGAAGACCAAGTCTTGAACGCTATCGTTTTGAGAGCTCTTTCGGACTCCTACCGAACGTTGATCACTTCACTACAAGTTTCTGGTAGGGCAGTAACTTTTGTCTATTTGGTAAACATGCTTCAAAGAGAAGAAGCTAATCAACTCCAACGAGATGAGGCATCCAACAATGCTCTTTTCTCAAAAAGACAAGGTGGTAAGAAAAAGTGGAATCAATAGAAAGGTTCTTCTTCTAATCAAGAAAAGGGTAAATCCAAAGAGATTTCAAAGAAGCTGTATTGTAAGATTTGCGACAAAGACACTCATGAAACCAAAAGATGTTGGTTTAAGAACAAATATCCCAATGAATAAGGAAACAAAAAGGGCCAAGGCAAACCTAAGAACAAGAACAAACAACAAAAGGGACACATTGCAGCTGAAGATTCTAGTTTAGATTCTGAGAGAGCACACAAAGTGCTCATGACACATACAGATTCCTCCCACAAGGACTCTATGTGGTACATAGACTCAGACGCTAGTAAACATATGACTGGTGATAAATATTGGTTTGCAACATTTGAGGCTCGAGAAGGTAGACCGGTCACCATTGCTAATGATCAGACCTATCGAGTTTAGGGAGAAGGAAGTGTTTTTGTCTCCCTTCCATATGGAGAATGTAATATTCAAAAAGTTATTTATGTACCAGGATTGACAAATAATCTCTTGTCAATTCCACAAATCCTGGACAATAACATGGATGTCAATTTCACAGTGGACAAATAAAAGAAACGTTGCTTTATCACTAAGAAGGGAAAATAGATAGCAACAGGTTCATACAAAAATGGTTTGTTTATCTTAGATGCAATTACCTCTACCCATACAACAATTGAAGTAACCACAAAGGAGGCCACTTCTCTTTGGCATAATATATTTGGGCATTTGAGTTCAGGATATTTACTAGAGTTGAGTAAATATCAAATGGTGAAAGGATTGCCTACTCTTTCATCTAATTTGCCAGTGTGCTCTGATTGCTTATTAGGAAAACAACATAGAGTACCTTTTGAACCTAGCTCTTTTCGAGCTATGGTACCTTTGGATTTGGTTCACAAAGATTTGTGTGGTCCCATGTCTACAAGTTGTGGAGGAAAAAGGTATTTTTAATTGTTTGTCGACGATCACTAACAAAAAATGTGGGTCTTCTTCTTGCAGTTGAAGTCTGAAGCATTTTCCTATTTTCAACAGTTCAAAAATATTGTTGAGAAGGAATCAGGATGCTTTATTAAGACCCTCCATTCAGATCGAGGGGGGGAATACACATCAAAATAATTTTCCTCATTTTTACGGACACATGGGATAAAAATACAGTTAAAAACAACCTATACTCGTCAATCCAATGGGGTTGCTGAGAGAAGAAATCGGTCCATAATGGAAATGGTTCGATGTATGCTTAAGGGGGCCAACCTTGAGCAAACTTACTGGGTTGAAGCTGTTCAAACTGCAGTATATCTTCTGAATAGGGCTCCCACAAGGGCTCTTGAAGGTATGACTCCTCAGGAATCATGGAGTGGTAGGAAACCCTCCATAACTCATCTACGGGTATTTGGGTGTAAGGCATTTATGCATATACCCAAGGAGAAAAGAAAGAAATTAGATGAGAAGTCCCTACCTTGTGCATTTCTTGGATATGATGAATTTTCAAAAGGCTATCGGTTGATAAAACCATTTACCAAGAAGATACATGTCAGTAGAGATGTAGTGTTTGATGAAGCTTTCACACCCAACACTACATCAGTATACCTAGATGATGAGGAGGAACATCAACTTCCTTATTCACAACAGAAAAAGCCACCCAAATGGTATACAAGCACAGTGAAAGACTCTAAACTCACTTCCCCACCTGATATTACTCTCAATCATCCAAAGACAAGAAGTTTGACACAGAAAGAAAAAATGAAGCATCCACTTCAGTTGATGATCTTTGTGTATATTTTCAAGATATTTCTATTGATAGAGAGTTACCAAGGGAAGATGAGATGGAAATAGATGAGGAGAGGGTTTACTTGTCAGCATGTGATGAGAATGAACCTTCTACAATTTATGAAGCACTTAGACTGCCTTAGTGGAAGGCAGCTATGGATGCATAATATAACTCCCTCATAAAGAATAAAACATGGAAGCTAGTGGATTTGCCTAAAGGAAAGAAACCCATAGGCTACAAATGGGTTTACAAAGTAAAATATAAGGCATATGGTACTATAGATAAGCATAAGGTCCGACTTGTGGCGAAGGGCTATGCTCAAAAGGAACGACTTGACTATGAGGAAACCTTTTCTCCTACAACAATGATGACCACCATTCGAGTGCTTTGTACTATGGCAACACAGTTCGGATGGAAATTACATCAGATGGATGTAAAGAGCACATTTCTTAATGGTGACTTAAAAGAAGAAGTGTACATGACTCAACCTCCTGGATTTGTAGAGGTAGGCCATGAGCAACATGTTTGTAAATTGGTCAAATCATTATACGGGCTAAAACAAGCCCCAAGAGCATGGTACATAAAAATGGATAGTCACCTACTGCAACATGTATTTAAGAGAAGTCCATCTGACGCAAATATCTATATCAAGAACACAGGTTCTATGATAATGATTCTTGTGTTATATGTAGATGATATGATCATCACTGGTAATTCAAAGAACTTGATTAACACCATGAAATATGACTTGAAAGAGTCATTTGATATGACAGATCTAGGAATTCTCCACTACTGTCTTGGCCTTGATATAGAACAAAAAAAGAATCATCTAAGGGTGACTCAGACAAAGTATGCCAAGACTTTAGTAGAAAAATATCGTATGACTGATTGTAAACCCAAAGCAACACCGATGGAATAAGGGCTATAGTTATCACGATATGAAGACTCACCACAGGTATATGGAACACTTTATAGACATATGATTGGAAGCCTCATCTATCTGACTAATACTAGACCAGATATTACTTATGCTATAAACTATCTCTCACGGTTCATGCAAGAACCAAAGGTCTCCCATTGGAAAGAAGCTAAGAGAGTCCTATAATACATTCAGGGTAGTGTTGATTATAGTCTAGAGTATAAGAAGAATAATTCATTCTTCTTACAGAGTTACACTGACTCTGATTATGTTAGATCCATAGATGATAGAAAATCAACATCAGGATATGTTTTTCATCTTGGATCTGGTCCTATCTCATGGCATAGTAAAAAGTAATAGGTGGTTCCTTTATCTTCAACTAAGGCAAAATATCGCATTGCACGTGGAGCTATGTGTGAAGTGATATGGCTAAGTCGCATCTTGGCTACCATGGGCCTACCAAAGAAACTTCCCATTCACATGTTTTGTGACAACTCATGTGTTTTGAACTTGGTCAAGAATCCAGTGCATCATGAACAAACTAAGCATATTGATACAAATTGTCATTTCATTCGTGATAAAGTTCCTAAGCATAGAATCAAGCTCCAACACATTCCCACCGATGAACATGTTGCAAATATTTTTACAAAGGCACTTGGACGTGTCAAATTTCAACTGTTTAGGAGCAAACTTTGTATATCAAAGTAATGTAATAAAGGGGGGATGTTAGGGTAAAATAAGGTAGTGTATTACATTACACTACGTGGGGTTATTAGATTTACTATTATATGTAATTACCATGAGATATTTTCCTCATGGTTAAACTAGGTAAGTACCTAAATATCCTATGTCAGATATTTAGGTTAGTGTTATGGTTAGAACTCTCTACCTAGGTTAGTGGTTAGCATCACGCAACTCCCTCCCTATTCTATTGTTAGAGGGTAGTTAGCGCTATTCTCTACTAATTGTTAGTTAGTCTATTATTTAAGCATAGACTAAACTATTGTGTAGGTTAATTAATTCAATATTATTATTTGCTCTATTTTCATCTTTAGATCTCTAGAAAAATGTCATATAGAAAATCAAAACCAAGCTTACCTACTAGACCACTAAAAAGTTATTCTTTTCTAGCAAGTTTCAAATCTACTCTAATATTTTAGCTACAACCCACGTGTATTACAGTTAATCCTCATGTTGGGTCTTGTCCAAGGGTTGTTATTAGAAATTGATGAAGTTTAGAGATTTTTTGGGCATGTTCCACATTCGGCTCTAGTTTCCACACAGTAACCTAGAAATTCTTTTATTTACACAAGAAGAATATGGGCATGGATCTTCTTGGGTGCAAATACCATGACATGATCTTATGTGTCAAATGGATAATTCAAACCATCAAATATGAGGAAGCTTAGAGAATTGTTGGTTTGACACTCATTACCTTTAGTTCTCCCTATGGGTGTAAAGTATGGAGAGGTATGGATTTCTCCTGCCTTGTTTTTTCCCTAGTTTCCATCATGATTTTAGGCTCTTTCATCATCCACAATATTTGGGACACTTGTAAAACATTAAACTATGGATTATATGGGAATACAATGATCTTTGGGATGGACTTCTCATAAATTCTATGAACCTTTGGTGGTCCCCTATCATAACTACCCAAGGAATACCTTTTTCCTAAATTCCTTGGATGCATGCACAAATATTCTATAAAAAGGTTATCTCTATAGTGACCAGTGTATTTGCCTCATCGATTATGGATTAGTATTCCTAGCATTATATAAAATTTAGGTTCAAACTCATCTATGTTAATAAGGAAACCTTAGAGGTAGTTAAAAAAACATAGTTGACAAGATCATAGTGCTCTCTTAGCATCCTTGCTAGAAGGACTGACAGTGGTATTCAGAGACAACCCTCCTTATATATAAGATCAAATTGGGTTATAAAAGACTATTACTTACCATTGGTTGACAAACTAAATGCTTGGTAAGCCCTCTCTTCACCTAGGTATATTTGGGTCCATTATTTTCACACAACCTATTCTAGAAATATTTAACCCAAACAAGTTATCTTCTCTTGGAGTTTAATTCACCAAGACCCCTTGCTTGGTAAACAACTTATCCACATTGGGGTTCCCAACCTAATGTGTCCATTTTACCACAAACCTGAAGATATTCTTCACCTCTTTTGGAGATGTCATAAGGTTCAGGATGCTTGGAAGTGGATTTTTTTCATCCTTTTCTCTCATAGTGGTTCACATAGTAATAAATTCTATTTGGAGACCTTGCTCTCCTTCCTATGATGTTTCTATAAGTTTGGAACCTCTTTAGAATCCATGTTTTATTTTCTTTATGGAAATATAGAAATGATTCCTTGTTCTCTTAGGCATTTGTGTTGCTATAGACTTCAGTGTATGCCAACAAAGTGGAAATAAAGTTGACCCATTTTTAGGATTTAATTGAACACTGAGGGAATGCTCCTTATATTATTTTCTTGTACAAGTTATTTCTTTGGTTATATATAAAAGTTGAGATAAAATGTAGTAGGTTTGCCCATTGAGGTAACTCGTCCTCTACATGAAGTTGGAACATATGCTATAAGTAAGAAGTGATGGAGGCAAGCAATATACTAAAGACTAGCCTTCATAGTCCTAGTAAATATGTTCAAAACAATTTATGATATAAAACATATTTGACCTCTATTTTTTATGAAAAAATAATAACTATTTAAAAATATACTAATACAATTTGTTTTTGTTACTTTTAAAATTATTATATTTTAATTAATATAATTGTTTTATATATATAATATTATTATTCGCTAGAAGAGTTGAAGTTTAATCCTTAAATAAAAAACATACATGATATAACTATATAACTAGCAAGAGAGTGCACCATATGTGTTGAACATGTGTAAAGAATAGTTCTTCGATTGTCCACATTTTCCAATTCGTGTAGGGAAGATTTGAACACGATGATCTCAAACTCCACTTCGGGTTTGATGAACTAGACGGGTGGTGGACCGCTGCAGCTTCACATTTCATGTGCTATACATACCATGCACCACCAATGGTCATCTAAACTCCATGTGCTTAAAGAGTTGGTTGAATTAACATATACATAACCAGGCGTTTGTGTTTTTTTTTTTTTTTTAAGTTGGACTTAAAAGGGTCTGAATATATACATAACCAGGCGTTCTGTGTATTATTTTTGTCGATTAACGACGACCCCTTACATTGGCTTATTATCTTATCTTAGTAGTTCGACCCAGCGATGAAGCACCGAAAAAATGTAGCGGTAGCCGTTGCTGCCACCGGTGGCGTGGCGGCGGTGTGCGGGGTGGTTTTGGTGGGTGGTTGGTGGTTGGTGGTGGTGGTTTGTGAGGCGGCGTAGGCGGCCGTCGACGCAGGCGGAGAGCGAGATGGCACTGGACAAGCAGTGCTTGGACGGGCCACAGAAGTTTACGTATGCGAAACTGAGCGCCGCTACGAAAAACTTCAGCGAGGAGAAGCTTGGCCAGGGGGGCTTCGGATCCGTGTACATAGGGGTGCTTCACAAAGAATTAGTGGCAATAATTCCCGTGATGGAAAATTTCTTGTTCCCAATAAAGATGCATACAACACTCTTCTATTCTTTGAAGGATAGATTTAAAGATACAGACTGGTTATGAAATTATGACATAAGTGCTATGTCATTTAAACTTCTAAGGAGGTCATTTAAACTTCTAAGAAAAGGGATGGTTCAAGGATTAACCAAGATCGAAGAAATCGAAGTGAAGGTTAAAGTTTGCTTAAGTTATGCATTTGGAAAGCAACACAGAGAAAAAAAAAATTATGTGGGAATTCAGTGTGACTTCTACGGTTCATTCGGATATTTATGGTTTTATGCGCATGCCAAATATTGGCAAGATATTTATGGTTTTATGCACATGCCAAATATTGGTAAATATGTTTACTTTTAAAATTTATAGATTATAGAACGAAGACACTGATCTATTGCTTGAAAAATACATTAGAAGCATCTAAATGCTTTCTAAATTTTAAAGATTTGATTGAAAACAAAGTGGGGGACGAAAACATTTTTTAAGTTTTCAACAAATATTATAGTGATAATGGAATTAAAAGGCAGCATATAATAACATACGCACTATAATAAAATGGAGTTGTTAATTAAAAAAAGCAAACCCTTGTTAAAATGTTATGGTTTAGGTTGCATGCAAAGAAATTGGGAAATGGATTTTATGTGAAATAGTGTTTATAATAGTGTATATTAATAATTATAAGTTGACATTAATAATTAGGAGCTGTACAATTTTTATGGAGGATGTGTATAAGAAGTATTGATAAAAAATAAATTAGGAGTTGCACAGTAGTATAAGAGTGGTTTTGTAGAAGATTGAACTTGTCAAATTTTAAAATTTTCTTTTATTAACATGTGTACATGTTTCAAGTGATAAACAAAAGAAGCTAGACATAAAAAGTGAAGTGTGTAATTTTGTTGGTTACTCCAAAGAGAGTAAAGCATAAAAGTTATAGAATTTTAAGTACATAAAGGTGATTATGTTGAGCAAGGTGCAACGACAGTATTGTCATTGTTGTCAACACACTCAAATGGACAGGTTGATGCAGTGGATAGTTGTTCGGAGGTTGTTCGGAGGTTGTACAGTGGTGTTCAATTCTTATGAGAATTTTTGTGATGTTCAGGTGAAGTTGTTACAGGTTTTTCATGCAAATTTGCAAAAGTTGAAAAAATCGTTAGGAAGTTGTCAAAGTAGCAAAAAAGAAGTTGTCAAAGTGGTAAAACGTCAATGGAATGTGTTGGACAGCCCAAGATACTATTTGGAGGTTCTTTTATCATTAGCAAGTGTGGTTGCAGTGTTGGAATGGTCGGTTGCTTCGTCGATGCTTTGGTGGTCATTAAACTACAATAGTAAAATATGCGTCGTAGGTAGGTTAATTTACAGGAAGAATATTAAGAAATTCATGAGGAATTGGATCTCAAATGTTTTATTGGAGGTAGTTGGATATATTGAGAGCTTATGTTTTAAATTTCATCACAAACGGAGTTCGAAGGAAGAAACGGTGAGCGCTGCAAAATGGATCTGAAGCACTTTTTCAATTTATGTGACAGGTGTAAAATCAGCATCAGAGGCCACATTGTCAGAGGTATATTAAGCAATCTGTGAGAAATCAAACATAGATTTTTTTACTGGAGGTAGTATTATATACAGAGAGCTTATGTTATAAATTTCAGCCCGAACGGAGACCCGAGGAAGAAACAACAGCAGTTGTAAAATGCCTCTATAGCATTTTTTCCAGTTTTGGACAGCCAAGTGCTTTTGCGCTTGAATACTCAAATTTATATTTTCTTGTTGCCGAATGTGTCGTTTAAGTGTTGTTTCATGTATAGCTCTTCGAATTGAACATCTTTGCTTTTTTGTAAGAGTTATTTGGAGGCCTCCAAGTGTGAAAACGAGTAATGTGCACAACACTTTCTCCGTAAACTGTTTGACAAAATGCCTCTCCATAATAAAAATGAAATTTAAAAAGGTCATAACTTTTGATCCGTAACCCCTTTTGAGTATGTTCTTTTTCCAGTGCGTGCAGAATTTAAAAACCTAGAAGAATGTATGTCTCCCATGGCAGACATTATTGAATGATGAAACGGTCATCTTGCAGCTCAAAATTTGTTAAGAAGTTGAAGTGTTGGAAGTTGAAGGGATTGCAAAAAGTTTTCTAAAAATGAAGTCAGTGTGAGTACAGATAAATGTGTGTGAGATTGATATTCAGATAAGATGAGATTAGTTAGAGTGGATGTGTAGAGTGAAGCAATGAGCTAGACCACTCAGGGTCTTTTAGAACAAAGATCGGATTTTCTACTACTATTTTTATTTTTGCCAAGTGGATGCTTGGCGATCGGAGTCAGTGATCCTTGCAGTTGGTGATGCTAAAGTCCAGGTTGGTTGGTGTCATTCCCTATAGTTGGTGCTGTAAAAATATTGTAAAGACCAAATATTTTTGAGGCTAGATTTGGATGGGAGTCCAAACAGTCCATTGGCACAATGGTTTTCCCACATCGGGTTTCCACTATAAATTTGGTGTTATGTGATGCATGTTTGTGTGATTACTTATTTTGATTTGATTTCATAGTTGGATTAAATTTTAATATAAACTGATTCACCCCCCCTCTCAGTGTCATGCTTAGTTTAAAAATTGGTATCAGAGTGAGGTTCCTGAATAGGATTAACCGGCTAGGGTGATCTTGGAAGTGATACAATGGCAGGAGGTGAAGGTTTCTCTTCAAACAAGGCACCATTGATTGATGGAACTAATTATGCTTTTTGGAGAATCAGAATGCAAACATATCTTTATGCATTGGGATACGATATTCAAAAATCAATAAGTAGTGGATATACACAACCCACCACTCCTCCAATCAATGCTACCGATAAGAAAATGTTTGAGAATGACTCAAAAGAAAAGAATGCCATCATGTGTGGATTAGTGGACAAAAAACTGGTAAAAATTATGGGTTGTAAAATGGTAAAGGAAATATGGGATAAAATGAAGAGCATTCATGAAGGAGACAATAATATCAAAGATGCCAATTTACAAACACATCGAGCTCAGTTCGAAGGATTAAAAATGAATGAAGATGAGAATATAGAGGTCTACCTGTTAAGAGTAAATGAAGTCATCAATGTTATCATAGGACTTGGAGAGGAAATCAAAGACTCGATAATCGTCAAAAAGGTATTAATATCTCTTCATCAAAGATTTGATTCTAAAGTTTCTGCAATAGAAGAATCTAAAGATTCAAATACTCTTACTATGGATGAGTTGTATGGTTCTTTAACCACCTATGAAATGAGAATAGGAAAATCTAAATATACAGATAAATAAGCTACCTTTAAAGCTTAGAAAAATGCAAAAATAAAACTAGAGTAAGATGAAGATGAAATTTTAGATGAAATGGAAGCTAACTTCGTGAGAAAACTGAAAAATGGAAAAGACAAATACAAAGAAAAGTTATCGTTTAAATGTTTCAACTATGGAGACGTTGGGCATTTTGTAGTTAAATGTCCACTTAATGAGAAGAACATAAGTGATGAAGGATCACACGAAGAAAGAAGTCACTGGACAAAAAATTCAAATTATAGAAAAGGTAACTTCAAGAAGAAATGTTTCATCTCCAAGAATGTTAGTTCATCATAATACAGCTCCAGTGAGGATTCTGAAAAATAAATAGGTGAAGCAATTTTCATGGAATTCGAAGAAGAAAAACCAGTAAAAGAATAGAAATGTGATGAAGAATAAATTGACACATAAGTGAATTTGGAAGAGGAACTAATTACAGCTCTAGAGGAATTAAAGATAGAAAGAAAAAGGAATAAGAAAATTTCAAGAAAGCTTGAGGATGCAAATGAAAGCATAACAAGTTTGAAAGTGTAGATAGAAGAATCCAAGAAGATCTCTAAATATCTCGAAGTACAAATAACCATGAAAATAGATTATTGCAGCAAGTTAGAATAGGAGATTGTTGGTTTAAGGATGCAACTAGAATAAATGAATCAAAAAATTAGCTTTTATCACAAACATGAAGAGAGTTCTATAAATATGGATAATATGATAAAGAACCAGAAGACTACAAGCATCAAATTTGGTTTGGGTTTTGATGAAGGAGAATCATCAAATGGATCAAAGGCCACAAATGAAGAATCCATAAAGAATGAAGAAAATAAACAGGTTAATCAAGAAAAAATGAATCATGAAAAGGAAAGCAATAATGTAAGGCACGAAAGAAGAATTGACAATGATGGTTTCACCAATGTCACACATCAAATAAGAAGAAGATTTATGGCTCCTACAACAACATGGCAAAGACCACCACCCAAAAGTACATTTGCATCAAATCAATTTCGGGGAAGAAAATTTCAGCCAAATGGAATAAGAAAAAATAGAAAATTTCTTGAAAAACATGCATAAGCTACTGAAAAAGAAAAGCCAAAACAAGAGCCCAAAATAGTAATCAAATCATAATAGAAAGAAAAATATTAATCTAAGGAAGAAAGAACATAATAAATCTGCACCATGGATACTTGATAGTGGATGCTCCAGTCATATGACAGGTGACAAATAGAAATTTGAGAAGTTGTAGCAATATGAAGGTGGTTCAGTGAAATTCAAAAATAATGATGGACCTAAGATAGTTGACAAAGGTTCAGTTAATATCAGTGATGGAAAAATTAGGTCAAAAGAAGTTTTGTTTGTGGTTGGTCTGAAGAATAAATTGTTGAGTGTAAGTCTGATTTGTTATAGAGGTCATGATGTGATCTTTAAGAAATAGGTTGTGAAATCAGAAAGGCAAATAGTGGGAAGTTAATAGTAGCTAGATCAAGGACATATAGAAACCTGTACACTCTTTTAGATATTTTAGAAGGAGCTTTCTTGATTGGACAGGAAGAAGAGAATTGGTTGTGGCACAAGAGACTTGGTCATATTAGTTTTGGCAATCTAGTAAAAATCATTTCAAAGAAAGCAATGAGAGATATTCCCACCATTGGAAAACCATCAAATAGCATTTGTGCTTCATGTAAAAAAGGGAAGCAAACTAAAGTCTCATTTAAAACAAAAGAGTACTACATGAGCAAACCTTTAGAACTAATACATACTTATTTATGTGGACCCATGTGAATGCAAAGCATAAACAATGATAAATATTTCATTTCGTGTATAGATGACTATTCCAGGATGACATGGGCATTATTTTTGAAGCATAAATCAGAATCTTTTGAGATGTTCAAGGTTTTCAAAAACCAATTCGAGAATCAAACAAAAAAAATGATTAAATGTTTAAGGTCATACATAGGAGGAGAGTTCATTTCAAAGGATTTCATAGAGTATTGTGAAAAATATGGCATTAAGAGACAGTTTTTAGCAGCCAGGACACCTTAGCAGAATGGTGTGGTAGAAAGAAAGAATAGGATAGTGTAGGAAATGGCACAGACTATGTTGACTGACAAAAAAGTAGCAGATAAATTTTGGAAAGAGGTAGTCCATACTGCGGTATACATTCAAAATAGGTGCATGTTGAGGACGCATGAAAGCAAAACTTCTTATGAGTTGTGTTTCGATAAAAAGGCAACATCAAGATATTTTAAAGTTTTTGGTAGCAAGTGTTACATCAGAAGAATTGAAGAAAACCTTGGTAAGTTTGAAGATAGAGCAGATGAAGGTATTTTTCTTGGCTATTCGTCAAAAATTAAAGCTTACAAATGTTACAACAAGAGGCTAAGAAAAATTGTGGAAAGTGTCGATGTTAAATTTTATGAAGGAAAATAATGAGTAATTAGCTATGAAGAGAACTACCCAATTTATGAAGAGGTCATTGAAGGATATGAGGAAGAGGAAACATAAAAGAAATCAATAATTGACTCAGAGGATTCGAAAAGTGATTCAAAATTTGAATAAAATAGGAAATTCAAAATAGGTAGCTGGTAGAAATATCATCCTAGAGAGCAAATAATTGGAGACCCCACAGTTGGTGTTCAGACAAGAAGAAGATTAGTAAGTAACTACTCTTTACTATCCAACATTGAGCCCAAAAATGTTTTCAAAGCAAACAAAGATGAAAGTTGGGTTAAGGTAATAAATGAAAAATTAGATCAGATCGAGAAAAACAAGACTTGGGAGTTAGTACTAAGACTCGCAAATAAAAATGTAATTGGTACTAAATGAGTCTTTTGAAACAAATTGAATGAAGACGGACATGTAGTCAAGAAAAAATCAAGATTGGTATGCAAAGGGTATGCACAAGTTGAAGGTATTGAATTCGAGGAAACCTTTGCACCTATGGCTAGACTAGAGGCAATTAGAATGTTTCTTGCTTTAGCAGTTTACAAAAATTTCGAAGTTTATCAAATGGATGTGAAATCAACATTTTTGAATTGGAAACTTGAAGAGGTTTATATTGAGCAGCCAGATGGATTTTAGCTTGGTGATGATCCCAAATTGGTTTTCAAGTTGAAGAAATCGTTATATGGCTTAAAATAGGCACCCCAGGTATGGTATGCAAGGCTAGACAATTATCTTACTCAGCAAGGGTTCAAGAAAGGTATGGTGGATAGTAATTTGTATGTCAAAACAAAAAATGGTCATCATATTATTGTTGTTATATATGTATATGATATCATATTTGGCAACAACAAAGATGAGTTGTGTAAATATTTTGCAAATAAGATGTAGAAAGAGTTTGAAATGTTAATGATTGGTGAAATTTCATATTTTCTCGGATTGCAAGTTAATAAAAAGGAGAAGGGTATATTTATTTCTCAAATCAAATATATGAAAGAGATGCTAAAATAGTTCACAATGGAGTATTATAGGCCAGTTAGCACTCCCATGACGACAGGTTGCAAGTTGAGCAAGGATGACAAATCTCCACCTGTTGATCAAACTATGTACAAATTTATGATTGGGAGCCTACTGTACTTGATAGCTATCAGACCAGATATTTTACAGATCATATTCATTGTAGCACAATTTTAGACTAGTCCTAAAGAGACTCATGTGATAGCAGTGAAGAGGATTTTTTGGTACCTCAGGGGTACTATGGAGTATGGGTTATGGTATCCGAAAGGTAAGGACTTCACCCTTATTGTGTATTCAGATGCAGATTGGGTAGGATGTGTAGATGACAGGAAGAGTACCAGTGGAGGTGCATTCTATCTTGGTGATAATATTATTGCATGGCATAGCAAAAAGTAGGAGTCAGTCTCATTATCCACAACAGAGGCAGAGTATATTGCAGCGACATCATGCTATACATAGGTACTTTGGATGAAACAAACTTTGAAGGATCTTGGAATAAATTTTAGTGAGCCCATATCCATCATGTGTGAAAATACAAGTGTAATCAATATCTCCAAGAATCCGGTTATGCATTCTCGCACAAAACATATTGCTATCTGGTATAATTTTTTGAAGGAGAAGGTTGCGAAAGATGATGTTAAGTTGGATTTTGTTCCAACAACACAAGTAGTGGATATCTTCACAAAAACATTGCCCAAGGAAGTATTTAAGTACCTTCACAAGAAATTGGGAGTGGTCACACTTCCCAAGGATTGACTAGCTATTGGGGTCATATTCTTAGGGGGAGCATTTGTGTCTTTGTTTATCTTTTTGCTCATGTTTGTGATTTTTGCTAAGGGTAATAATTTTTGCCTGAGAATGGTGTGCATGGACTCGAGGGGAGTTTGTATCAGCCCTTTGGTATTGTTGTCAAAGGGGTAAGAGTTACAGGAAATTGTGCGTGTGTTGCGAACAATTCCCAAGAGGGGTATTGTTGAGCAAGGTGCATCAATAGTATTGTCATTGTTGTCAACACCCTCAGATAGACAGGTTGATGTAGTGAACAGTTGTTTGGAGGTTATTAAGAGTATGTACAATGGTTTTTAATTCTTATGAGAATGTTTGTGATGTTTAGGTGAAGTTGTTACATGTTGTTCATGCAAATTTGCAAAAGTTGAAAAAATCATTAGGAAGTTGTCAAAGTAGAAAAAAAGGAAGTTGTCAAAGTGGTAAAACGTCAATGGAATGTTTTGGACAACCCAAAATACTATTTGGAGGTTTTTTTATCATTATCAAGTGTGGTTGCAGTGTTGGAATGATCGGTTGCTTCGTCGGTGCATTGTTGGTCATGAAACTACAACAATAAAATATGCGTCGGAGGTCACTTTGCGGGAGGAATATTAAGAAATCCATGAGGAATTGGTTCTCAAATTTTTTACTGGAGGTATATGTATATATTTAGAGATTAAGGTTTAATTTTCAGCCAAAACAGAGTCCGTATGTAGCACTTTTTCAATTTATGTGACAGGTAAAATCAATGCTAGAGGGCACTTTGTTAGAGGTATATTAAGCAATATGTGACTGATAAGACTTAGAAATTTTTACTGGAGGTAGTATGATATACAAAGAGATTATGTTATAAATTTAAACCCAAAAATAGACCCGAGGAAGAAACAACAGTAGTTGCAAAATTCCTCTGTAGCACTTTTTTCAGTTTTGGGCAGCCAAGTGCTTTTGCGCTCAAATACTCAAATTCATATTTTCTTGTTGCTAAATGTGTCATTTAAGTGTTCTTCCACCTATATATCATCTAATTGAACATATTTTATTATTATTCAAAGTTATTTCGAGGCCTCCAAGTGTGAAAATGAGTAATGTGCATAACATTTTGTCCATAAACTGTTTGACAAAATGCCTCTCCATAATAAAAGTGAAATTTAAAAAGGTCATAACTTTTGATCTGTAACCCCTTTTGAGTTCATTCTTTTTCTAGTGTGTGTAGAATTTAAAAACCTAGAATAACATTATGCCTCCCATGGGAGACATTATTGAATGATGAAACGGTCATCTTGTAGCTCGAAATTTGTTAGGAAGTTGAAGTGTTGGAAGTTGAAGGGATTGCAAAAAGGTTTTTAATAGGGAAGTTAGTGTGAGTACATAGAAATGTGTGTGACATTGAGATTCATATCATATGATATTAGTTATAGTGGATGTGTAGAGTGAAGCAATTAACTAGACCACTCAGGGTCTTTTAGAACAAAGATTGGATTTTCTACTACTATTTTTATTTTTGTCGAGTGGGTGCTTGGTGATCGGAGTCAGTGCTCCTTGTAGTTGGTGCTGCTAAAGTCCAGGTTGGTTGATGTCATTCCTTGCAGTTGGTTCTGCAAAAATATTGTAAAGACCAAATATTTTTTAGGCTGGGTTTGGATGAGAGTCCAAATAGTCCATTGGCACAATGGTTTTCCCACATCGGGTTTCCACTATAAATATGGTGTTATATGATGCATGTTTATGTGATTGCTTATTTTTATTTGATTTCATAGTTGGATTAAATTTTAATATACATTGATTCACCTCCCCCTCTCAGTGTCACGCTTAGTTTAACAGATTATTTCAAGGGATGTTATATTTAATGAATGAGAAGTATGGAAAGAAGACATTCAATAAGAAGAACCTAATTTTATGATAGAATCTCATAATAACATCATTCTTCTCTAAGAATTTTAGTACAAATCCCACTTGAAGTGGTAGTATAAGTTTACCACCAAAAGGCTCCTCATCAAAATCAACTCCAACATCAAGTTCAAGCCCCTAAGAAAGGTAAGAAGTTGTAAAGAAATTTATGAGAGGATAAGAAATCAAGAAGATAAAATGGATAATATTTTCTTATATTCTCAAATATCAAATTGAGACAACTTGTTATGAAAAAGGAAAATTTGGTGTGAAGCAATGAAAGAAGAAATGAGAGCAATTAAGCAAAATAAAACATGAAATTTAGTTGGACTTCAAAAAATACAAATAAGTGATAGAAATGAAGTGAATATACAAGAATAATAACAAGAGTGATGATGCGCTTGGTATGAAAAATAAATAGTTGTCTCCAATGACATGGATTTATCAAACACTCAAATGAACCAAATTTACATGTAAAGAAGGAAGATAAACATATTTTATTTGTTTGTCTTTGTTTGGGATAAAATCAATTAGAAGATATTTTCTCAAGGAAACTCCTAACAAAAAGATTTGTTAAACTTCGTAGGCAATTAGAAATTGGAACATTAAGAATTAAAGGGAAGAATGTTAAAAATAATGTATAATATAAAAATAGGAAAATGTGTGCTAAAAAGAAGTGCTTTGTGCATTAAAAAAGTCATTTTCTTAAGGGATAAAAAAATATGTATATAGAATGAATTATATTTATATTTAAAAATAAAAATAGAGAGATAAAGGATGGTTATTGTAAAAAAATAAAAAAATAAAATGAAAATAATAATGAAAAAAAGAAGGGAAATAATTATAAAAAGATTGTGCTAAAAATAGGAAAAAGTGTGCTACAAAAAAGGGCTTTGTGCATTAAAAAAGTCATTTTCTTAAGGGATAAAAAAATATGTATATAGAATGAATTATATTTAGATTTAAAAATAAAAATAGAGAGAGAAAAGATGGTTATTGTAAAAAAATAAAAATTGTGCATTAAAAAAGTCATTTTCTTAAGGGATAAAAAAATATGTATATAGAATGAATTATATTTAGATTTAAAAATAAAAATAGAGAGAGAAAATATGGTTATTGTAAAAAAATAAAAATAAAAATAAAATGAAGATAATAATGACAAAAAGAAGGGAAATAATAATAATAAAATCATGTTATTCATAGCATCTAGGATGCCCATATATTTTGTGTCAAGCACCACCAAGCACCACCAGTTGTAATTCAATTCAATGTTGGTAACCAAGGCAAAGTAGTTTTCAAAATGATTATAATTTAGTTTCTTTTTTTTATTCAAAGAAAGATGAGAGAAGCATTCAAATAAATAAGTTAGGCTTTCAAGTAATTTTTTAAGAATAATTACTTTTTTAGTATGTGTTCTAGAATTATATTTTTAGTAAGCTGTAGAAAATTACAACTTATTTTTTAATATCCCTTTGGTTTGATTTTTTAGATCACGTGTCTATTATATCTACTAGAGCCCTTTACATATTGTGTCTCTTCACCTAGTCTTCATTACGGTTAAGTGCTTTGCACTTTATTGTAGATATTATCATCATGTCCTGCTAATGTGGGTTCATATTGTATCTCTTCACCTAGTATTCATTACCATTAAGTGCTTTGCAATTTTTTGTTGATCTTATCATAATTTACCACTAATGTCCCTTTTACTTCCTCCAAGCAATCTAGTGGATAATCATATACATGTTGATCCTAACTCATTTTTCCTCCTTATCATGAAACCAACTAATTTGAATAAAAAAAGTAATAAGCCAAAAGTTATAAAATAAGTAGCAAACCAAAAGTTAACTATAGTAGAACTAGAGGTAAAATTAATGACTAGGGATCAAACCTTGATGGATGCTTTGCTCTAGGATCTAAAAAACCTATAAGGTCCATGAATTGTTGTCCCAAGGGATGCACTTATTAGAATAATTAATAGTTAAAGTATATCATTATTAGTTGATGAGAATTTATTGATTTTCGTATAATTTGAAAAGTTATTTTTGTTATTGGTATTTCGATAGTTACATTTAACATGTTTAAAAGTTTAAAAATTTATGTAGAGAATACACAATTATTAATCAAGATGATAATGACAATATAATTTTTAAAGGTGGTGAAGAATCAATATGATTAAGTGATGAATAATCCTTCTTAGGTGAAGATGATGAAGAACGCATGCTTATACTGAGAGGGGGGGTGAACATAAGACCACTTTTTACTTTTATTTTTAATTCAATATTATGCAATGTATAGACAACAATATCAATAGCAATAATCAAGCAATGCACAAAACACCATACACAATAGAGACACCACAGTTTACATAGTTCACCTAATGTGGGCTACTCCACGGAGAAAATATTTTACTAAAACTTTCTCAATCAATCTCTTTGGGAATACATTCCAATTACAATTTTTATGGATCTTTGTCCAAAGGAGATGTTGATCCGCTAATATCAAGTTCATAGATATCTTCCACAGATAACTCTTTCCCCTTTTGCTTTGGCTAGTGATCTTTTAGAAGACTTTGTCTTTCTGCTGCACTGATTGGTGGATATCTCTCCACTTGAATATTCCTAACTTAGATATATCTTCAATTTTTATGGCTACTGAATATCTATCCACTAAGACTTTATCCTCTCTACTCTATCACCTCTAAAGCTCTATCAATAGGCTCACTCATAACCTGCTCAATAGGCTCGCTCAGAACCTTCTCAATAAGCTCATAGAGAACTTGTCCAAATATGCTCAAAAATATCACAAAGAACTTGTCCAAATCTACTCAAAAAGCTCACACAGAGCTTATCCAAATCTTCTCAACAAGCTCACATAGAACTTATCCAAATATGCTCAACAAGCTTACACAAAACTTGTCCAAATCTGCTCAACAAGCTCACCAAGAACTTTTCCAAATCTCCACTAGTAAGCTCACCAAGAACATGCCCAAATCTACACTAGCAAGCTCACCAAGAACTTTCCCAAACATGCACTTGCAAGCTCACCAAGAACTTACCCAAATCTGCAATAGCAAGCTCACCAAGAACTTGCCCAAATCTAATCTAGCAAGGTCACCAAGAACTTGCTCAATAATTCAATCTAATAGAAGCATAAAGAGAATTATTAGACTCAATATGTTCTATACTCAAATTCCAATCTCAACTCAAATAAATATTATAGAAGCATAAAGATAATTGTTAGAGACTCAATATGTTCTATCCTCAAATCTTAATCTCAACTCAAATCAATCTTATAGAAGCATAAAGAGAATTTTTAGAGACTCAATATGTTCTATCCTCAAATATCAATCTCAAATCAAATCCAGAATATAGAATAGTTTGTTTCATGGAACTTGAACAACCACTTCACACAATCACTTGACTAGGCTCAAACAACTCTTCTCAACCAACTACCATAAGGAACAACTCTTTATTACAAACCCTAGTCCAATCATGTATCAACCAACTCAAATGTTTCCAACAATGCTCAACCACAAATCTCACATAACAATGATACTCATGTTCTTCTCAAACCCTATCTCAGGTTTTTCACACTACTAATGGCTTCAACAACAATGCTTATAAAACAAGGTTTAATAGCAAATATCAACCCATAAAACCTTGAGACATTTAACCAACTTATTTCAAAAAGGAAACCACAATTAATCCTTTTCCCTCCAATGATATTTCAAATATCAACCACCATAAACAATCAATAGGAGAATATGCCCATACCTTTTATGAATATGAAGAAGACTTTTGGTTGTCCACAAAATCTATCTCACTCAACATAGTTTCTTTTTCAACTTTCAACAAGGGTTAGAGATCTTGATTTATAACACAAAAATAAAATCCAAATAACACCTTATTACTCCTACTCAATAATATACACCATGTCACTTCATAAATAAATTGATCTCTTTTGAAAAAGAACAAAGCAACCTTCACTTTTGAACCTCTTTACAAAATCATAAATATATCTTCACACACATGTTATTTCTCCCTCTAAGCAAGTTAATAAAATAGCCCTCAGAATAATATTTCCAACGATATATAATATGATATACTTCTAAAAAATAAATCACCAAAAATATCTCTTTTTTTAAACATGCATCATAACCCTTATTCCTCCTAGGGAAACTTTAGAAAAATAAAATATATCTAAAAATGATTAACTTGCACTATAATTTAAATATTAGTTTTATGCATTTTCCTTTCTTTGATGTTGACGCTATAAATTACATTTTAATTTTAATTTTAAATAATTTAAAATTTAAACTTAAATATTTAAAATTAAATATCTCCATCACCGGGGCACCTTTTTTGACAAAACGAAAAGCCAACTTGGGTTTTAAGAAAAACCCATTTCAAATATTCCATCCATGGTTTTAAATAAAACCTTTTATTTTGCCTGCCTTGGTTTTCATAAAAACCCTATTTATATCCATGCTCTCCAAAATATCATAAATGCTAATTTATGAAATGCTTTGGCCACCAAAACTCAATGTGATCCATGTGACATCAATGATCCATGTGAAATCAATGACAACATAAAATCACTTAAATTTACAACAATATCCCCCTTTGTCATTGATGGCAACACATCTATTGTAAATCACCACAATCACTACAAAAACCATCTCTGAGAATCAAAGTTGCTCCCCCTGGCTCAATACTATCTATGGAGGTTGCTTCCCCTAACTCAATGCTCTATTTGGAGGCTGCCCCCCCTAACTCAATGCTATCTTTGGATGCTGCTCCCCCTAACTCAATGCTATCCCCTTTACTCAAATATCTCCCCCTTTGACATCAATGGAAAAAGGGACACCTATGGGGCTAAAATATATGACTCTTAAGCTTGGATCCCTCACCACATTCTCTCTTGAGGTGATTAATTTTGGGGTGGGAGTACATTTAATCCCATATTAAATTTTTTCTTTTCTCTATCAACTTCCTTTCATATTTTTTTGATATCCTTTTCTTTATGAGTTACTTGATCTTCTTGTCTTGAACTTGTATTGATTTTTCTTGGAGTTGAGTCCTACACAATTTTGCAATATGTCTAAAGTTATTGCAATTAAAACACTTGATATTGTAGCCTTTGGATGGTGCCCATTTCCTGAATTCTTTCTTGAAATAATTTCCATATCCATTCCTTTCTTGAACCCTATATTGTGAAGTTCTATTTTCATGACCATTATGACCATGACTTTTGATTTGTGTAGCTTTAAAACCAAAAACATGTTGCTCATTTTATTTGCACTGAGAAACTCTATGACCAATCATGTTGCATAAGAAGTAATTTCCCTGAAGACCATACCTTCTTCCTTTGAAGTTTCTTCTAGAAAAATCAAACTTCTTTGATCCATGGATCCTGTAGTGTATAGCCCTGTGTCCAAATATATTACAACAAAAATAATGTCCTTGAAAATCCCTTTGTTCATGTCTTGGTTCCTCATAAATTTCTTGATCATTATCCTTGTAATGATCTTTGACTTGTGCATTGTATCCTTGAATGTTCTATGTAGCATCTAAATCATCTTCCTTAATTTCTTCTTCAATAATTTCTTTTCCTTTTGAAATTGATTCACGTATCTCAAAATAAGATCCAAACTGGATGTTTGGAGCCATAGGAACTTTGGAAATTTCTTCATAAATCTTAGGTGCTTCCTTGATTTCATATTTTAGAACTTCCTTTCCTTTTGAGTGTGATTCACCAGACCTAAAATATGAGACCTTTGGTGCTTTGGAACCTTCCTCTTCATTCTATTTATTTGTGTCAAATAGCAAATTGGCATCCATATTTGTTCTCTAAAATACATGTTTCCTTCTTAGTGAAAATATCTTGACCTTTTGAGTCATGTGATGGATCAAACTTCTCAAGTGGAGAACATATCAATTCTTTTAGATTCTCCTTAACCTCTTGTAGTTGCTCATGGATATCATTGAAGTATTACTTTAGATCAACTGAGACATTTGTATTTCTCACAATATTCTCTTGTTTAACTTCTTTTTTTTCTATTTCTAAAAGTGGGATTTCTTCTATTTGGAGTGAATATTTTTTTTATCTCTTTTATCCCATAGAAAAATATTTCTTCATATTCACTATCACTAAGATCATTATAATCTTCTATAGCAAACAAACTCTCAATATTTCTTTGACCATACCTATTTCCTTGATGTGTCATCTCATCTTCACTATCACTGAAGCCATTGCAATATCTTGATCTATGATCTCTTTGATGACACACAAAGCATTGTTCTCTTTCACATTCTATTCCTAGGAATATATGTTCTTCTTTTTCATCATTTGACTTGTCTCTATCACTGTGATCTGAGTTATCACTTACTTCTAAAATGTAGAAGGTTTTATTTATCTTATGAAAACTTTTATTCTTCTCATACTTGCTTTGCTTGTATCTATCATCTTTTTCATGCTTATGTTTTCCATTTGCTTTTATTCTATGACCCTATTTTTCATCATAAATGTTTTCTTCATGTGAAAACTTGTATGCATAGTGACAAAAATCACCACATTGTAGCATCTGACTTTTTTCATATCCCTATAACTTCTTAAGTCCTTTTTACTTTTGATGAAGTTAGCTTCATCATCATTATCTGAATCTCTATATGTCTTTGGAACTTTCCATTTCTTTTTCTTTGAGGCCTTGAATGTAATTTATTTTATTGGAACCTGATGCTTACTTCTTCTCATCTCATAAGTTGTGAGAGTTCCTTGTAGTTCTTCCATTGTTAGCTTATTGATATCCATTATTTCTTCTATTATTGAAACCTTTGCATCATATGTCTCATGTAGCCAACTTAGAATACAATTCATTGCCCTTGTATTGATCTCAACTAATTTTTTGATAGTCTTATCTACCTCGGGATCACCTTCAACCTTATAATATTTTGCAACCATCTACCATACCTCATATCCTTGTGATATCAAGTAGTTCTTCATTCTCATGCTCTAAAAAGCATAATTGTTATCGTCAAACAATGGAGCCTTACTTGTAGATGATCCATTCAGTGAAGCCATATGTGTTCCTATAGAATCTATCCTCAAGATGTTAGCATTTCCTAAGGAACCCGTTCTGATACCAATTGAATAACACAAACTTATACTTAGAGAGGGGTGAACAGTATAAGACCACTTTTTACTTTTTTTTTCAATTCAATATTATGTAGTGTATAGATAACAATATCAATATCAGTAATCAATCAATGCACAAAACACCATACACAATACAGACACCATAGTTTACGTGGTTCACCCAATGTGGGCTACTCCACGAAGAAAATATTTTACAAAAACTTTCTCAATCAATATATTTTGGAATCCTTCCCAATTACAATATTTATGGATCTCTATCCAAAGGAGAGTTGATCCCCTAAGCTCAATTTCATGGAAATATTCCACAAGAGAACTCTTTCCCCTTTTGCTCTGGCTAGTGATCTTCTAGAAGAATCTATCTCTCTACTGCATTGAATGGTGGATCTGTCTCCACTTGAAGACTTCTCACTCATTTTTGTCTTCAATTATGTTGGTTTTTGGATCTCTATCCACTGAGAATATATCCTTTGTACTATGTTACCTCTAAATATCTATCAATAGGCTCACTCAGAACCTACTCAATAGGCACACTCAGAACCTACTCAATAGGCTCACTCAGAACCTGCTCAACAAGCTCACACAGAAATCGATGTAAATCCAGCTGTAAGAGGTCAAAATAAAACACCTCCCATTACATAAAACTATGGTAAATGAAAATAATATCTAAAATCATCCATTTACATAAAAACTGCAATAAATAGAAATAATCAATAAAACCATCCATTCACATAAAAACTATAATACATGGAAATAAACTAGTAAATAATTTATTTTCTCATTCTTGGATTCACTTCTCCAGTTTACAATGCAATACCAAGAGAATATATATCCCTAAAGAAACCCTAAAAAAAACCCTAAAACTTGAAACCCTAAAGGAAACCCTAAAAGAAAATCGTAAAGTTTAAAACCCTAAAAATAAGAAAAATTACTATTTTAGGCAAATTATTTTTTCATAACAATTTACCTTTTTTAGTAATTACCATTTTTGGCAAATTATATTTTACATCAAATAATTCCATTTTGAGTAATATAAAATTACTTTAAACTTCTTTTAAAAAAACCCTCTAAAGTAGGCTCCTACATCATTCTCCTTTTGTTGAAAAGAACTCTACTCCTGCGAGTTCCTCTGATCAAACTCATAATCGATCTCCATAAAGTGTCACACATCTGCAAGTACTCCTTAAAGTACCAATATCCTTCCGAGGTTTTATATCTCAAACCTCTTGCAAGCACTACACATAGTGCTAATTTATTCCTTCGAGGTTTTAAAATAGCAAACCTCCTACAAGCACTACACAAAGTGCCAATTCTTCCCTTTGAGGTTTTTAACGAAAAAAAACTCCTACAAGCACTACACAGAGTGCCAATTTATTTTTTTAAGGTTTTACAAACCTTATGCAAACACTACACAAAGTGTCAATTCTTTCTTCTGAGGTTTTATATAAAAAAACCTCCTACAAACACTTACACAGAGTGTCAATTTCTTTCTCCAAGGTTTTACAAACCTTATGCAAACACTACACAAAGTGCCAATCTCTTTCTCTAAGGCTTTTACATAAAAAAATCTCCTACAAGCACTTACACAAAGTGCCAATTTTTGGATCTAAGGTTTTACAAACCTTTTGCAAGCACTACACAGAGTGCCAATTTTTTTTTTGAAGCCTCTTTGCTCTCCTCTCCTTTTCTCTTTTCTTCTCTTCTCTTTTCTCCTCCCAACAAGATTCAACTTGCTCTGATACCAAATGATGTAAATCCAGTTGCAAAAGGTCAAAATAAAATACCTCCCATTACATAAAAACTATAGTAAATGAAAATAATATCTAAAACCCTCCATTTACAAAAAAAATATGATAAATGAAAATAATTAGTAAACCCTTCCATTCACATAAAAACTACAATACATGGAAATAAACTAGTAAATAATTTATTTTCTCATTCTTGGATTCACTTCCCTATTTTACAATGCAATACCAAGGAAATATATATCCCCAAAGAAATCCTAAAATAAAACCCTAAAACATGAAGCCCTAAAAGAAACCTTAAAAGAAAACCCTAAAAATTAAAAAAAAATATACTATTTTTTGACAAATTATTTTTTCATAAAAAATTGTTTTTTTTAGTAATTACCATTTTCAAAAAATTATATTTTGCGTCAAATAATTCCATTTTGAGTAATATAAAATTACTTTAAAACTTCTTTTAAAAAAACCCTCTAAATATAGGATCTTGCATCAGAACTTGTCCAAATCTTATCAACAAGTTCACATAGAACTTGTCCAAATCTGCTCAATAAGCTCACACATAACTTGTTCAAATCTGATCATTAAGCTCATATAGAACTTATCTAAATCTACTCAACAAGCTCACACAAAACTTGTCCAAAAATGCTAAACAAGCTCACACAGAACTTGTCCAAATCTGCTCAACGAGCTCACCAAGAACTTGCCCAAATCTACACTAGCAAGCTCACCAAGAACTTACCCAAATCTGCACTAGCAAGCTCACAAAGAACTTGCGCAAATCTGCACTAGCAAGATCACCAAGAACTTGTCCAAATCTGCACTAGCAAGCTCACCAAGAACTTGCCCATATTTGCACTAGTAAGCTCACTAAGAACTTGCCCAAATCTACTCTAGTAAGCTCACCAAGAACTTGCTCAATAATTCAATATCATAGAAGCATAAAGAGAATTTTTAGAGACTCAATATGTTCTATATTCAAATTCTAATATCAACTCAAATAAATATTATAGAAACATAAAGAGAATTGTTAGAGACTCAATATGTTCTATCCTCAAATCTCAATATCAACTCAAATCAATATTATAGAAGCATAAAGAGAATTTTTAGAGACTCAATATGTTCTATCCTCAAATCTCAATCTCAACTCAAATCCATAATATAGAATAGTTTGTTTCATGGAACTTGAACAACCACTTCACATAATCACTTGACTAGGCTCAAACAACTCTTCTCAACCAACTACCATAAGAAACAACTCTTTCTTACAAACCCTTCACATAATCACTTGACTAGGCTCAAAAAACTCTTCTCAACCAACTACCATAAGAAACAACTCTTTCTTACAAACCCTAGTCCAAGCATGTATCAACCAACTCAAATGTTTCCAACAATGCTCAACCACAAATCTCACATAAAAATGATACTCATGTTATTTTCAAACCCTATCTCAAGTTTTTCACACTACTAATAGCTTCAACAACAATGTTCATAAACAAGGTTTAATAGCAAATCTCAATCCAAAAAATGTTGAGACATTCAACCAACTACTTTCAAAAAGGAAACCACAATTAATCATTTTCTCTCCAATGATATTTTATAAGTCAACCACCATAAAAAATCAATAGGAGAATGTGCCCATACCTTTTATGAATATGAAGAAGCCTTTTGGTTGTCCACAAAATATGTCTCACTCAACACACTTTCTTTTCCAACTTTCAACAAGGGTTAGATATATTGATTAATAAAACAACAATAACATCCAAATAACACCTTATTACTCCTACTCAATAATATACACCATGTCACTTCATAAATGAATTGATCTATTTTGAAAAAGAACAAAACAATCTTCACTTTTGAACTTCTTTACAAAATTAGAAATATCTTTTTACACATACCTTATTTCTCCCTCTAAGCACATTAATAAAATAGCCCTCGAAATAAGCTTTCCAATGATATATAATATGATATACTTCTAAAAAATAAATCACCAGAATTCTTTTTTTTTTTTTAAACATGCATCATAACACTTATTCCTCCTAGGGCAACTTTAGAAAAATAAAATATATCTAAAAATTATTAACTTGCCTTTGTTCCTAACAGGATTCGATCTCATGACCTTCCTTGCTCAGTACCTTAACCACAACCAACCTGTCATTGGGCCACACACCGTCACATGCTCAAAAGGAGCACACAAAAAAACCTTATGCCACGAATATCTGCACCCTTCGAAAACAAAATGTGCTTCACGCGTTTCAACATAGCAAAATACCTCCAACAAGAATCAAATGCAGGACCTCCTACTTCACACACAGTGCACAAACCACTAGGCCAAGGAGGCCTATACATTTGGCTTTACTCCACAATAGTCTCTTCAATGAACGTGAAAATTGTAAGCCTTTTAAAACCCTTTTCACACACACTTTGACACATGATGCGCAAAATATTTTACCATTCGAATCCAAATATAAAATCGAGCACTTAGGAAAATAAATTGAAACTTTGGGTATATATATATATATATATATATATATATATATATATATATATATATTGTCCTCCTCATTTCCTTTGACGTCGACGCTATAATTTAAATATTAATTTTATACCTTTTCCTTTCTTTGACGTCGGTGCTATAAATTAAATTTTAATTTTAATTTTAAAATTAAATTTTAAATAATTTAAAGTTTAAACTTAAATATTTAAAATTAAATATCTCATCAGGGCACCTTTTTTGATGAAACGAAAATCCAACCTGGGTTTTAAGAAAAAACCATTTCAAATATGACATCCATTGTTTTAAATAAAACCTTTTATTTTGCATGCCTTGGTTTTCACAAAAATCCTATATATATCCATGCTCTCCAAAATATCATAAATGCTCATTTATGAAATGCTTTAGCCACCAAAACTCAATGTGATCCATGTGACATCAATGATAACATAAAATCACTCAAATTTCCAACAGATGAATAATCTCTAAAAAATATCAATATATCTAGGATATTCATGATACTTTAATATTATATTTATTTAAAAAATATAAATTATTTGTATGAGAAAGATTTGTCTAATATTTAGTAAAATTAAGGATAATTAAAGCATTTCATAAGGAATTCAAATTTTACTTTTCTAGTAGAAATAAATTTTGCAAAAATATTTTAAATATATTTAGTTGGAAAAAAAAATAATGTAAGGGACTTGATATTTGGTACTATATCCCATCAAAAATTAATCTTTAGATGCCTTATTTCACTCTAATTTCTTTAATAAATACAATTGGTAGGATTTTTTAGGCCCTACTATTGTAATGTTATATTATTTTTAGTATTGCAAGCTATAACATATTGATGTTATGTACCTTCCTTCTTTCACTCTAATTTCTTTTATAAATGCAAGTGGTAGGATTTTTTAGGCCCTCCTATTTTAATGTTGTATTATTTTTAGTATTGCAAACTATAACATATTGATGCTATGTAGCTTTGAGTTACTACTAATTAATTTTTATTCTTAGGGTTACTTTTTCTACCAACAAAAATAAAGAACATTATAGTGGAAATGTGGTGATGTAATATTTTTACTCAAAAAAGTTCAAATTATCTTTTATAAACATAGCCCATGTAATCAATAATGGTATGCGATGAAAGTGTAGAAGTGGAGTGACCTAAATATTAATTAATCTTATAGTTATGAGTTTTATGTTTATAAGAATAAGTTAATTCTTAATGATATCTAAAAGGTAAAGATAAAATTTTAAATTTAAGAGATATATAAATTAATTTTAATTTTAATTTATGTTCACATATAGTTCAATTGTCAAATAATTTAAAATATTAACATTTTAAAGTTAAAGTCTTGAGTTAATCATGATGGATTTGAAAAGAAGCACAATTATATCCATAATTGGGGATGTTGAACCTGTGCTTCAAATATAAGTAGTTTTATTTGATTTCAGTTTGTCTTTTCAAGCACAAAAAGCTCTAGTCTCTATACTAAAGATGTTATGAGTATCAATTTTTAATTTATCTTTTTTAAAGTAATATTGTTAAAAATGGCATAATTTAAATTATAAAATCATTTCATTATTTTTTAATGTACTAGCAATTTTTTATTTTGATGCAAATATACCAAAATAGAAGTTGATTTGATCACTTAAATCTTAATTTAGTTCATAAAAAAATGAGTGAGAGTAATTTTATGCTTTTATGAAGAGTTGTCATGGGTGAAACAATAAGTACCATAATATTCTTTTGTATTTGGTATAATTTTAATAAATCACAATATGTAATAAGAATTATTAGGCTCATAATAAAGACTACAACCTTTTCTTTGGGTTAATAATACTACAATCTTCTTTGACTTTATAACTCAAACTATAATCACTTGCTGGTCAAATATCTTTCTAATCATACAAAACTGTGTTTATGCACCCTAGACATGGCCAACATTGAATTATTGAAGGAAAGGAATGTCCTCTGTGTCAATCTCCAGAGAGGGTTGGCTCCCAAGAAAAATCCTACACTTATCAAACACTAGATTTGTAGGAAAGGAATTGGAAATTGTGGAAAGAAATGGGAAATATGGCCACAGGACGAAGGTGTAGGATTCGGGGCAGACTAACAACAAGAAATTCACCCAAGCATGAAATAGCATACAACAAAAGAGAAGCAACATAATTTACTTACAAACTTGCAACAACCTTAAAAATAACACTCCAAAACTCACTCCCTCATTAGCAACATTTAAATTCAGATACAAAATTCAAATCTAACAGTAAATATACGGGCATGAATATAAAATAGAAGTGCATGAATACAGAAGGAAATTACACATAAAATTACTTGCAATTTTAGAAGCCTGGTGTCTTCTATTGATGCAGAGAACTTGGAGAGTTTTCTCACAAAGTGTCTAACCTCCTTTTACAATAAGAGTTCAATAGTATTTATAGAGGATTTCACCTCTTTTATTAAATGCACATGGAGACAAAATGATCGCATAGCAAGAACCGTAGAGAGAAACTTTCTCCTTGGAAATATTAAAAATTTATTTTCTTGGAATATCAATCCGTCTTTCAAGGAAATATTCCTAGGAAATCAATATCTTGAGACATCGGTGCATGGAAAATTAAGAGATATTTGATGTCTTGAAGGTGCACTCCCACTTTAGAAATCATGAAAATCCTCCTATGATTTTAACAAGACTCTCTTCTCCACTTTGGATTCACAATTTGTGTTACCCCTCGCCACCATTATTTAATGTTTATCAAAATCTGCTCTAGGCACCTTTGAAATTTGGGCATCACCGAAGAATATGCTTTTGATTGATTATGTTCCCCGTTGACCATGGCGAAACCATTCTTCTCATTTCAAGCAAAAATATTTAACAACTGAACATCCTTATCTTTGTAATTGTGTTCATACTTCTCCCTTAAAAATCATGTACACCCTCAAAAAGATGACAAATACAGTCGCCTACCTATTGCTATGACTACAATATTGACATATCAATGTCACCTCATCTTAGGTGCATTTGCTCTATTTTTATTTACTGGCACATTCACATGTGATTTTATTCTTAGGAACATGTTCACCCATGGGAGAGTTGAACATAATGTTCACCCCTCAACCAGGGTGAACATGATGTCATTTTATTTTTGGAATGTGTTCATCCATGGGAGAGGTAAACAAGATGTTCACCCCATAACTAGGGTGAACATGATGTTGACTTGTCGTGTGCCTTGTAATTGTTGTGACTCTTTTTGACTTCCTTCATCCATAGTACTTCGTTCACCCGTAATTGGGATGAATGCAGCTTGCGTCCCAACCTTGGGCCGAACATAATTTATTCATGACGAAAAACTTAATTTTAAAAGTTGTTCACCCAAAGTGGGACGAACACGAATGTTCCAGGTTTTATTTAATGGGCACTGCTTCGAGCGCTGCCATAGCTTCACCATTCTATCATCCCTTTCTTTTTTCTTTTCTTCAATAAATATTGCACAAATTTTTTGGCTTGGAGGGAATGCGTTTCCATTTTTGTAGTAATATTAGCATCTCCATAATAAACCACTTAATAAAATCTAAATTTTTATACAATGCATTGTTTCCAAGCACCAAGCCCAAAGAGAAGATAAATATGAATAGAACAAATAAAAATAATTGCAATGGTTGAAATATTATATTCATTGGAAAAACATAATATTTTACCGTATTACAATCAAAATACTCGTATAAAGTGAAATCAAAATCCTAATATGGTAAAGTACAAAACTATAAATATTTCTGGTGACTCACAAGATATCTAGCTTGCATGGATGTAAGAGATCCCAGACCTTTATACATTGGTCTACTTATGGAGTCTTTTTGCTAGTTGTCTTGGCTAGTTCCTTTGCTATGGATACCTTCTGACATGCCTCCTCTACGGCTTTCTCCTTGGATTCAGCTTTGATCGCCACTTTGAGAACTTTGGTTCACTCTGCTTCTATTACTTTCTTTGCCATTGCACGCTCTGCTATTGCTTTCTCCTCATGCTCTTTGAGGATTTTTAAGGTAACCTCATAAATTGTAATCACTTCTTTCCAAGCGTGGGTTGTGAATAATACGGGAGTACTCAAGGATTCATAGACAAAGTGCAAGTTCTGAATATCCTCCAAGCTGAAGTGCTTTGCTCTTTGATCCAGCTTGTACAATGATAACTCCAAGTGGGTATATTTCTGCATTAGAGGTAATACCTGCACTTCTGTAATGGGTTCCTCCCATGCATCTATCTCTAAGGTATCCTCGAAAAAATTTCTTTAGGTTACCTTCAATTGCTCCTTCAGCAGGGGTTCACCCTAGTCATTAGTGAATTCCAATAATCCTAAACCAGCAAGAGTGTCAAAATATGTCATATAAATAGTATGCTCTCACTCGATGGAATTAATAATTTTATAGCCTTGTCTCACGAGATCATTCCTCTGGAAGTAACTGCGCAATGTGAATTTGGTATTTGACCATGTGTGATCGATTTTGCTCAGGGAGTGAATATGAATACTGGAATTAGTTAGAGCTTGAATTTTTATTGCCACTTCTATATATAGCTCTAGCATTTCCTCCATGTTATCAATAAATTACTGGCCCAGTTGGATCTGTATGATAGCCATAGATAAATAGTGCAACACCTGAACTGATTGTTCAACTAGCTTCTCACAGTTTTGAGCAGAACGAAGGTGCACTTCTTTAATATTTTTTGAAGAAAATACTACAACCTGTGCAGCCTTCTTGACAAGTTGATTCTAGATAGCTTCTAGCTATTGTTAGATTGAATGCATATCTATCCTAGATGTGTCTCTTTCTTTTAAGTGCACTTCGACCTGTTGGTACAAGTACTCATTTTTTGTGGCAGTGTTTTCATCTTGCACTCTACTTTTTGCCAAGGTGGCTTCAATCGTAATGATTATATTTTCATTTCAAAATACGTCTCCTTATAATGCTCATAATGCAAGTAATACTTCTCCTTATAATGCTCATAATGCAAGTATATTGCCCATATTTTTGATCGGATATATCTTGATGAGATCTTCAGTTATAATCTCATAGACATTATCACTCAGAAATATTTTTCCTTGTGGTTTTTATACTAAGGGAGTGATTCTAGTCATGTGAGACTCCATGGTGACTAGGTCGAAAGTAACCTTTTTGAATAGCCAAGCCATATCCAAGGTCTCCTTTTACCTCTTGCTCTTCAACCACATGAATAACTCATGTGCACTCGATTAATTTTTTCTACATCTAGCTATTTTCATGCCACCTGCACATTGGGTAATGCTTTTATCTCCAAAAATGGGGTGAATGGAATTATTGCTTGTGAGTAGGAAGGCTCAAAAGAAGCAGTTATGACAGTTGGAAGGAATAAAATGAAATGATATAAAGAGGAATCAGGTTTAGCTAAAGTTACGCTTACTCTAGGATAAGCTTACATACTTACAGCCTCAATGGTAGTGGTAGCGATAATGGAAGGGGAAGGGCACAAAAAGGGATTTGACCCTAACACATAAAAACTAAAGGAAAGAGAGGTCAAAGAAAATTGAAGAGAAGAAGGAGGAGCAGTGAATTCAAAAATGGAAGAATATGGAAGCGAAATAGAAATGGAGGGCATACAAAACAGTGGAGAAATGGAAATAGAAGATGATGGGTACAAAATTGAAGTCACTACATGCTTTGGAGAAGAAGAGGGAAAATAAGACGTACCTTTGGGTGTGGGTGCCATATGATGTGCTGATGGGGATGGATGTAAAATTACTTCTTGTTGTTCTACCACCCTCTCCTCAATGTCCATATTATCCTCATTGTCCACGTCCTCTACTTGGGAGCTTTCTGATTGATGATCCTCCACTTGCTCTTAAGCCTTTAGAAATATTTGTGCAACTATAGTCGAGACCTCTATGATGATGGATTAATAACTACTATCAAAACAACAAGAACTATAGGAACCGTAGTAGCTAAAACCTCCACAGTATAAGTAGTAATGGACCTAGTCCTTGGTATTTTCACCACATTGGGAAGCAATGGCTATTTTGATACATTTTTATTCTCTAACGTAGGTGCCTCTTCAACTTTCTATTTTATCCGTTGTGATATCCTTCTAAACATGTATTGTTGCTCTTCTTCCTATGGAATCTCCTCCTCAACCAACAAATATTTTCCCTCTATTTTGCCTTCACCATTGTCGAAGTGTTGAAAACTCTATGGTAGAATGTTGGTGAAAGTGTGGACTGATATTAATCAACATACTTATCATAAAGCTTTGAAAATAACTCATCAAACTTCAACCCGTAAGGATTTTTTGGCTTACCTCGGTGAACCTATATTATCCACCAATTCATATTTTTCTCCTCAGTCCATTTGGGCTCACTTTATTTAACTTGGCTAAATGAACCCATTGGGGGAATTTCAGATTTATACCTGGCTAGATTATACTCTGCCTCTTGCTCATAGCAGTCGTGCCAAGGTGGAAGCATTGTCATATTTTCAATGTGCCAATTCATATCGAGCCCATCAAAATTATTTTTATTCTTTTGAATATTTGGCTGAGGGCAACAATGAACTATTTTGGATTTGATAATTGCTAAAAAAAATTCCAATAGGTCATACCTCCAACACTGCGGTAGCTCTATGAGTCTCAAATCCTACAATGTTATTGTAAGGACCCGATTTTATCCTACTTGGCTCACCTCTATACTACCGAATTTAAATGGCATATTGCATATAGTTTTCTTTCTGCATCCAGATCCATACACATCATTCATGTAATCTAAATGACACACTACTTCCATAGCAAAAATATGCTTAGTATAAAAATAGGGCAATAAAAATAGCTTACTCATAAAACCAAAAATTCTCACAACTACACCCTAAGTAAGTAGAAAAATATCTTATTTTTCTTGGGCAACGACTGCACCTCTTAATTCTTGTGGCACCCTGTCGCATGTACCACAAAGAAACTCTATCGTGCGCCATAAAAAACAACTATTAAAACTATAAAATGATTCCCTTATTATCAATATGGAAGTCCACATATAAACTGGCAGAGGTTCATTTTCTCATTTTTCTGTGTTACTACAATGAAAAGAAAGCACCGTTGGAGATGGAAAAATAAAAACCATAACAGAAGTATACCTGAATGAATTTTCCTCCTCAATTTGCAATTTTTCCAAATGAAAATTTAACCTCCGGGAAATAATGTCAACCCAATCAAAAAATATTGGATTGGTGCCCTGTCTCATAGCTGAAGGAGAATAAAATTCCACCTGGCAAATACATTGTGCTAAGTCCGCCTACCACTTATGAACAATATCATCTGAAGGTAAACCTGCGACCCATACCAACATTGAATAAATGTCCAGGATTTTAAAATTCGTGAGCAGCTTTGGAAATTTAATAAGCTACCCCATCGGTGGCTCCTTAATTATTTGGGTCTCCATAAACTATCACATTGTAATCGTAGAGACATATTTATCTTCCTATTCATCGGTATGTAATTTTTTATGAACCCTATAGGAACAAGGTTTTAAAACACAAGTGAATGCCTCCCAAACCTCATTTGGTGTGATAGTGAAGAGAATTTTACTCTTTGCATTTCTCATAGCTCTGGTAAATGGGTCGTAAAACTGAGTGATAAGTCGTACTACCTCAGCACAAGGATGGACTGGTGGGCACAAGTACCAGAATAGTTGTGAATGATAAGGCACTGTCAGCTATCTTTTTGATGTCACCCCTTGGTTCACTACAAACGCAACATTCTACAACAATATTTCCACCCCTTTGTGGGTAATGACATAGTCACCAATTTCTGCCATTGTGTCATCATACGAGTCTAAGTCAACATAGTCATTTTTTAGGCCTTCTTAGCTCTAGATCCTCCTATTTTCTTCAACTTTTTAGGCTCTGCAGCCTTTGTAATTTTTTTATTATCTTTACTTCACTTCCCCATTGTCTCCTCTTCCTGACAAATATTCTAAATACTTTCTAGGAACTTCTGCAATGACATTCGAAATACAATGGTAGTAGAAATTAAAAAAATTAAACTATGATATTTTACCTGGTCCTTTATATAGAGCACTCTCACATATACCATAATAAATATCGAGTTAACCTAGGTGCTTTTGGGAGATCATGAGCATCCATTCGCTTTCCTGGTACAATTTTCGATGCTTTAAAGGTATGCCTTTGATCCGCTACCAAATTATTCTCAAAAAAAGTACCCTTCCTTGTTGTGTAAGTTTATTGTAAACCATGCCCTGGTTGCTAAATCTTGCTTGGAAAAATAAATCAGCTACCTAAAAACCAACGAAAGGTATTCTTTGCTTGTCGAAAAAAAGAATCTTCCGTAGGGCACACGTTTAAATTAAATGCCTTTAAAACACTCCTTTGCCTACATTCCAGCTCTATGATAGTTACCACGTGTTTGAGGGTACAATTGCTTTGCAACGTGCTTTCAAAAAGAAATGCACTTGTTCCCTTTTCTTTGACAAAATCATCTTATGGGCACCCAATGCTCTCCTCTTTCTTTTCCTGAAAATCTCACTGTGCTTTGAAAATAATAAGAGCAAATCATTTCGGGGTGCCTTGAATTTGCTTGGTAATTGTATGGCGAACAACCTCCTTTTAAAAACTCTTTATTTTACCCCTTTTTGCCCATATTCAGAAAATTTGATTTTCTAAAAAAAAAAAATTACCTTTTAAAGCAACTTTTCTCTCCTTTTTTCTTTGTTTTTTCTTTTTGATTTTTTTTTTCCAAAAAATGCTCATTATATTAATAATAAAACCTCTTAAAAAATAAAATGCATGAGTCCCCCATTTTTATATATACATAAATAATCCTTATCGTTCTTCCCCTTTTAAACAACATGTTCACCCAAACTAAGGGTGAACGGTCGTTTCGCCCCTCATCTGGGGTGAATGCAATGTTGGCTCTGTGCTCGTCTACACCCAAAAAGGACATCAATACCATCAATGAGTTCACCCCAAACTTGGGTGAATAAACCTGTTGCACCCTCTTCGGGGT
The DNA here is from genome assembly GCA_028583015.1 of Wollemia nobilis. Lineage (NCBI taxonomy): Eukaryota > Viridiplantae > Streptophyta > Pinopsida > Araucariales > Araucariaceae > Wollemia > Wollemia nobilis. The sequence continues at coordinate 48,649 of JAQPPZ010009692.1, read as the reverse complement.
GAACATGACTTCAATATTTTGAATATGTTCACCCCATGCTTGGGTGAAATAAAATATTGCCCCCTCCTTGGGCGAAAGCACCTGAAGGTCCCCTTTTTGTTTTAATTTTGTTTCAACACTTTGAGAGGGGGTGAAGCCTTACTTCTTCTTATGCTCAATTTAACTTTTCAAGGGGATGTCCTTTTACTAGGAATCTTATAACACTATTTTTTTTTCCTTTTTCTCTCTCTATATATATCATCGTCATTTTAAAGCAAATAAAATACTATCAAAATAATATATACATATTTACAAAATGATACCTCATCAAAATTTTCGTCATTGAATATAGGCCTTCAAGTGAAGACCATTCACCAGGATGGGAAGATCCCAATCCTTCATATCACGAAGATGATAAGCATTTATCGAATTCACTCCAAAAAATTTAAAATGGCCCTCCTATATAGCATCAAACTTATGGTGTTTCTCCGGCTTAGCCTTCTTCTCGTTCCATTTGAGAACTAAGTATCCCACCTGAAATCTACGCTCAGTTGTTTTCTTTCCAAAACACTTCTACATATCTTTAGTGTGCTCAACGAATTCTTGATAATATTATTCTCTATATTCTTCTAACTACAATAATTGTGTCAATATTGCACTCATGGGATCGTACTCTTCATATTCACCTTGAAATAACTGCAATGTTTGAAGGACCGAAAGCTCAATGTGGGTAGGCGGGACAACTTCTTTTCCATATACCAAATAATATGAAGATGTTTTGATAGATTTTTTTACATGCAATCCACCCAAAGAGCTTGGTTCAATAGCATGTCCCAACTCCTTTTGTTATTCCCGAGTGTCCTCTTCAAAATCCCTAGTAAATGTTTATTTGTAGATTTAGCCAAGCCATTTACTTGGGTAATAATTGGACAATGTTTTGAGATAGATTCCATATTTTCTAGTGAACTTGGTAATTTTGACCCCAATGAATGGAGTTCCATTATCAGTTACAATTGAATCTAGGACACCATAGCGAGTAATGATTTCTTCTAGAAAAGAGATGATGATCACTTGATTAGCCTTCTTTGTGGGAATAGCCTCTGCCCATATGGTGAAATAATCAATTTTTGTTAATATGTATTTATGCTCTATGGAAGAATGTGGATAAATGACTTCAATGAAGTCCAAACCCCACTACTGAAAAGGTGCTTCCACTTGAATTGGACACAGAGGAAGTGCTCCTTTCCTTAATCATGCAAGTATTTGCCCTTGCTCTGAAAATAGTTAAAATATTTTTACAAACTAAATATAATTTTATATTATTAAAATATATTATTTAAAATAGTACTTTTGAAAAATAAGTTTACCTTGTGAGCTGGATGTTATGTCTTCAATGTTGACTACATCAGATTCATGTCCAGGAGTTTGAGGAGTCATACGTGTATGTTGTCCATCAAGAGACCTCCTACGTTTATGGGTGGGAGTTATTGGTGATGATTGCGACTGCATGTTAGAATTGGTAGATACTTCTTGAATCCTCATGGCGGCATCCCTTTTACTAGACGAGTTAGCTACTCTTCTTTGCTTTCAAAAGAAAATTAGAAAATAATAAGATTGATTGAAAAGAAATAAAATAAAGACTATTCCAATAAATAGTTTTACCTGTACTTCATTCTCATTGATACCAATTGCCAACAAATATGGGTGCAATGCAATTGGAGTATTTTTTGTTGAATATTGTAGTATGCTTCATGAAAAAGACAAATAATAAAGTTGTTGGGGGTTACTGTATATGTATATTGAATTTTCTGTGTAGTACAAAGGTCCTATTTTAGGTGGTTTGAAATGTGAGTGGACCAATCATATGTACCTCCATCAATACATCAAATCAATAATGATAATTCCCAAAATGATATTTCTGTAGGTCGGCCCTGCAGAATAATCCTTCCCAAGAAAAATTCAATGTATGCATAAAGAAATTTCTTTTTAACGTTGGAAATGTGCAAACCCCTTTTTGAATTAGAAGAATTAACTGAAAAATAGAGAAAACATTATTAGAGAATGGAAACTAGAAAACATCAAAATTAAGGATTAAAAAAAATAAAATTTTAAAAACTTACCTTTCAAATGGTCTGGATTCACAGCATATGTGGATGCCAACATAGATTTATCAATTTTCAGTCAACGTGTACTGGTTGTTAATATGGATACCATCCAAAAATGGCAGCCATGTTAGTCGCTGCACATCCAAGGGATTCACAATAAAAATAATATCCTTGTTATCAACTCTAATCTATATAGTGGACACATCATGGTTGTAGCAACTAACTATCCATTTCATAAGGGGGATATTAATGTCCAATTGTGGCATCTTAATGACACCAATAACTCTAGAGGTGTAAAGACAATTGGAATCTCTCCTAGGAGTGCTAAAAATATTCTTGATGTTTAGGCAATAGTAGCTCTTGAATGATACCTTGGAAGGCAGAGGAGAGGAAGCGCTAGCCATTTTTGATCACCCTCTATAAAAGCTCTAAAAACCCTCTTAAAACACTGGGAAAACACTATGAATACCCTTTGAAAAAGCTCAAAAAATACTCTAAAAATGCTTGGAAAAATATTTGAAAATGCTCTAAAAATGTTTAGAAATCTATCTAAAAATATATCTAAATCCGTTGTAGAAAATACTCTAGAATTACTAGAAAATGCTCTAAAAATGTTTAGAAATCTATCTAAAAATATATCTAAATCCGTTGTAGAAAATACTCTAGAATTACTAGAAAATGCTCTAAATTACTCTAGAATTCATTGTACGAAAGGTGAATAATGGCCCTGTTATTCTATTTGTAGAAGTCTGCATGGTTGAAGTCGATAGATGCATGACACATGGCAGAGAAGAGTACATGTTGCAATATTTTATTGATGATATTTGGTGATTATCTTTTTCCAGTCACCTTGTGATAGTCGCCTTGTGATAGTCATCATGTGATAGTCATCTTGTGACAGTTGCGTTGTGAAAATCACCTTATTTTAGTTGCCTTGTGACAATCACCATGTGATAGTTACCATGTGAGATTTGCCTTGTGAGAGCTGCCTTGTGACAGACACCTTGTGACAGTCATCTTTTCCAGTCACCTTGTGATATTCACCATGTGATAGTTTCCATGTGACAGTTGCCATGTGACAGTCACTGTGTTAGTCATCTTGTGATAGGGACCTTATGACAGTCACCTTGTGATAGTCACTTTTGCCAGTCACCTTGTGACAGTCGCTTTTGTTAGTCACCTTGTGACAATCACTTCTTTCAGTTGCCATTTTAGAATTTGAAAATTTTGGTGCACAAGTTTCAAAAATCACCATTATTTGATAAATTTTCTACAAAATTTTAAAAATATCACCTCGACGTTTATACACCTTACGATTAGATTCACCCCGATTTTATAAATACATTTTGGGGGTGATCCATTATGCATAACCATGCTTAGATTTATACTATGACTATGGTTGACCATCCTTGCCTTTATAAGAAAGGTACCTTCATTAGACTTAGTGTTCATTTTTTTAGATATTATTTATGATATTGTTGCTCATTGTTTTGCATATCCATTTGTAATATTATGCTGTCAATTTGCTTTCAGATTCTTATTTTGATTGAGTGTGGTGTTTTGTTAACATTTGAGATCCTTGCGGCTTGGAATCACCTGATTATCTTTCATTTCAATTAGTAGTAGGAAGAAAATTGAATGTTGAAATAGCTTGACAAAGCTATGATTTATGACCAAATATCCTTTTCCTTTTCTTGCTTGTCTATCTTGAGTTATTTTGTGGAGACTCTCCCTAATTCCATCCTCTTTGATCCTTCCTCCACCCATTTTCCATTAAAATTTCCACCTCCCCTTCTTGCTAGTTCACTTCATAGTTCTTTTTAAATATATTCTTTCTTCATAATCCAACCTTTCTTTTATGCATTAGGAGGACACAAAAAATTGTTCATCATCCTTTTAGTAGCACTAGATAGATTGAATTTTGGTCATATGCCATCTATAAAATAATCATCTTTCTCAGAGCTCTTGGTAAACATGTCAATTTTAGGCATTGGTCAAAATGTTTCTCTCAAACAATAATTGGCTTAGGCTTTCCAACAACTCAAATCTTGATATTTTAATCATGTCCAATGACATGTGGCATAAGTTCATCACAAAATTACCTTGGCTAGACATTATAATGCTAGGGGAGCTCAAATTAAGTCTAGAATGCATTGGCTCAAAATTGGAGACAGGATCTCTAAGGATTTTTTGCATCATCTTAGGCCTAATTATCACATCTCTTGCATCAAGGTCATTCAAGAGGTTGGGGTTTAAATTAACGTATTATTAGAGGTTATTCGAGCCTTATTTGACACTACAACAAGGGATTTACCTCATAGGATCCCTTGGACCAAAGGGACAAAACCCTCCACAATTGTCTTATTATGATCCCCAACAAATGCTTTTATGCTTAGAGAGTTGCTTGTGATCAGATACTCATTCTTGAATATCTACCTGATGCCTTCTCTCAAATAGATAATGATAAGGCTCTAGGGCTATATGACTTCCCCTAAAAATTTAACAAATCCCTTTGGGACCTTATAGGCCCTAATCTACTTTAAGTTTATCTGTAATCTTTATCAAATGGCTCTCCTAGACCAATAATTACTAAGGGTATTGTCAAATTTATCCCAATGAAGACCCTAAGTTGATCACCAATTAGTTTTTGATCACTTTTCTCAATGTGTCATACCATATCCTCACCAAAGCCATAGTCTTGCACCTACACTATTTGCTTCCTACCATCACTAGACTAGAGCAAACATATTTCATCAAAAGTAGATATATATTAGATAATGTCTTGGTTATCTAAGAAAGAATGTAATGGTTCAAAGAATCTAACCAGCCAACCATTCTTTTCAAAATTGATTTAAAGAAAGCATATGAATTCATTGAGTTCCACTTCATTCTTGTCATGCTCAAAGCCCTAGGTTTTGGCAATGGTTTAATCTTTACGATCAAAATGCTCTTTATAGATATATTTATTATTCTGACTATCAATAGAACTCAATTAGAGGATAGTGGCATTTTCTACTCAATTAGGTAAGATTTTTTATTTCCCCCTCTCTCTATGTCATTGTAGTTCAAGGTTTTAATTATCTCTTATATCATCAAGCCAATTTGAGCCTCGTTAAAGGTATTTTCCTTCCCAACAATCAATCCCACATGATCAATAGAAATATAAACCTTTCCTCATATTAGTTGAGGATGAAGAATCCTTCACTTTGGACATTCACTATTTTGATACTTTTTGTGTTGCCTTTGGCTCCAACATATAGTGGCAAAAGATTTTATTTTTGATAGTCTACATCTTCCCTCCTAGCTTGGTTGACTCAGTTTTACTAGAGATAGATACAAAATGGGGAAGTGTTTTAGTTCTTGGGTTTCCCCATCACCTTCCATAGTTCCCCCTTTTTTTTATTAAGTGAAAAACTCCTTGCGGGGCCACCTTGGTCTGAGAGACCACGAACAAGGGGTTCTACACTATCAAAGTCACCCAGGAGTCGCACCCGACCCTACCTGCACCAACATTATCAATTGGATTTTGGATACCCAATTCAGCTTTTTGGTAGGGTGAAGATTTGAACCTAGGATCTCCCTTGGAGGATTACCGTCTCCTCTCCAACTCACCTACAACACTTGGGTTTCCATAGTTCCCCTTTGTATCTCTAGAAAAATGTCTTATAGAAAATCAAAGCCAAGCTTTCCTGCTAGACCACTAAAAAGTTTTTATTTCTAGAAAGTTTTAAATCTACTCTAATATTTTGACTACAACCCACATGTATTACTCCTCATGGTGGATCTTGAGTTGCCATTAGAAATTGAAAATTTTATTTAGAGATTTTTTGGGCAAGTTCTACATCTGGATCTAGTTTCCACAGAGTAGTCTAGAAATTCTTTTGTTTACCCAAGAAGAATGTGGGCATGGGTCTTCTTGGATGCAAATTCCAAGGTATGACCTTATGTTCCAAATGGACAATTCGAACCATCAAAGATAAGGAAGCTTAGAAAATTGGGTGTTTGACACTCATTACCTTAAGTTCTCCCTATGGATGTAAAGGATGGAGAGGTATGGATTTATCCTCCCTTCTTGTTGACCTAGTTCCCATCATGATTTTAGGTTCTTTTGTCATTCACAATATGCTTGGAAAAACATCAAACTATGAATTCAATGAAAAGACAATGGTTTTTAGGATAAGCTTTCCATCAATTCGATAAACCTTTGGTAGTTCCCTATTCAAGAAATCCCTTTTTCCAAAATCCCTTGGATGCATGCATCATATTTTATGAGGGTTATCTCCATAGTAACCAACTTATTTTCCTCATTCACTACGGATTGGTATCCCTAGAATTATATCAAATTTAGGTTCAAACTCACTTTGACCAATAAGAAAACCTTTAAGTTCCGTCAATCGCGGAAGAATCCGAAAATTCAGACGTTTAAGTTCCGTCAACCGCGGAAGAATTCGAAAATTCCAGACGTTTAAGTTCCGTCAACCGCGGAAGAATTCGAAAATTCCAGACGTTTAAGTTACGTCAATCGCAGAAAAATCGGGAAACGACGGAACTATTGCGTTACTAGATAATCCTGTCGTTCAATTTTGAATACTTTTCAAAAGAGACATAGACTGACTTAGAAAACTGGATTTATTTGAGTTACGAAATATGCCGTGAACTTCAAGGCTGGTGGAGAGCGCTATCGAACGAATATTTCCGTCAATGCGGGTGCCTAACAGAAGCCAGAAGAAAAAAAAAACCGTGTTGGCCGACCGCACGGTCCCCTCTCTGATATTCCTTCGGTGAAAAGACTCGAGAAGCTGAAATGAAATAATGAGCACAAAATCCCGAAAGACTGAAGCTATGCTCAGATCAACCGCACACTATTCAAAACCATAGCACATTCATTTGTTTTCCGCGACGTCCGCTTTGCTAGCCAAGTACGGTATTCGATTTCCATAAGGGGATTAGAAAGGTATTGGAGAGAACGTTACGAGGAAAGTGAGTTGGGCCCGCGTGCCTCCGATGTCCCGCAATGAGATTTTTACATTGGCTTATTATCTTATCTTAGTAGTTCGACCCAGCGATGAAGCACCGGAAAAATGTAGCGGTAGCCGATGCTGCCGCCGGTGGCGTGGCGGCGGTGTGGGGGGTGGTTTTGGTGGGTGGCTGGTGGTGGTGGTTTGTGAGGCGGCGTAGGTGGCCGTCGACGCAGCCGGCGAGCGAGATGGCACTGGACAAGCAGTGCTTGGACGGGCCACGGAAGTTTACGTATGCGAAACTGAGCTCCGCTACGAAAAACTTCAGCGAGGAGAAGCTTGGCCAGGGGGGCTTCGGATCCGTGTACAGAGGGGTGCTTCACAAAGAATTAGTGGCAATAATTCCCATGATGGAAAATCTCATGTTCCCAATAAAGATGCATACAACATTCTTCTATTCTTTGAGGGATACATTTAAAGATAGACTGGTTATGAAATTATGACATAAGGTCATTTAAACTTGTCAGGGATGAATTGGTTAAATTGGTTACATATAAAAAGAGATGGTTCAAGGATTAACAAAGATCGAAGTGGAGGTTAAATTTTGCTTAAGTTGTGCATTTGGAAAGCAACACAGAGAAAAAAAAATTATGTGGGAGTTCATGGTGAGCTCCACGGTTCATTCGGATATTTATGGTTGTATTTACGGTTTTATGCACATGCCAAATATTGGTAAATATGATTATACAAGGAAGACATTGATCTATTGCTTGAAAAAATAGATTAGAAGCATTTACATTCTTTCTCAATTTTAAATATTCGATTGAAAAAGAAAGTGAAGGACAAATACATTTTTAAAGTTTTCAACATATATTATAGTGATAATGGAATTAAAAGGCAGCATATAAGCATATAATAACATACACTATACACATTATAATAAAATGGAGTTGCTAAGTAAAAAAATTTAAACCCTTCTTAAAACGTTATAGTCAAAATAGTGTCTATAATAGTGTATATTAATAATTATAATAATTATAAGTTGATATTAATAATAAGGAGTTGTACAATTTTTACTGAGAATGTGTATAAGAAGTATTGATAAAAAATAAATTAGTAGTTGTACAATAGTATAAGAGTGGTTTTGTAGAAGATTCTACTTGTCAAATTGTAAAAAATTATTTTATTATCATGTGTACATGTTCCAAATGATAAACAAAAGAAACTAGACATAAAAAGTGAAGTATGTAAATTTTATGGTTACTCCAAAGAGAGTAAAGCATAAAAGTTATAAAATTTTAAGTACATAAAGATGATTATATCAAGGGATGTTATATTTAATGAATGATAAGTATGGCAAGAATACATTTAATAGGAAGAACCAATTTTTATGACAGAATATCATAATAACATCATTCTTCTCTAAGAAGTTTAGGAAAAATCCCACTTCAAGTGGTAGTATATCCACCACCAAAAGGCTCCTCATCAAAATCAACTCCAACATCAAGTTCAAGTCCCCAAGAAAGGTAAGAAGTTGTAAAGAAATTTATGAGAGGATAAGCAATCAAGAAGATCAAATGGATAATATTTTCTTATATTCTCAATATCAAATTGAGACAACTTGTTATGAAAAAGGAAGGTTTGGTGTGAAGCAATGAAAGAAGAAATTAGAGAAATTAAGCAAAATAAAATATGAAATTTAGTTGGACTTCCAAAAATACAAAGAAGTGATAGGAATGAAGTGAATATACAAGAATAAGAACAAGAGTGATGATGCATTTAGTATGAAAAATAAATAGTTATCTCCAATGACATGGATTTATCAAACACTCAAATGAACAAAATTTATATGTAAAGAAGAAAGATAAACATAAATTATTTGTTTGTCTTTGCTTGGGATAGAATCAATTAGAATATATTTTTTCAACATAACTCCTAACAAAAATATTTGTTACACTTCCTAGGTAATTAGAAATTGGAACATTAAGCATTAAAGGGAAGAATGCTAAAAAGAATACATAATATAAAAATAGGAAAATGTGTGCCAAAAAAAAGTGCTTTGTGCTTTAAAAAGCCATTTTATTAAGGGATACAAATATGTATATAGAATGAGTTATATTTATATTTAAAAAGAAAAATAGAGAGAGAAAATATGGTTATTGTAAAAAAATTAAATGAAGATAATAATGAAAAAAAAGGGAAATAATTTAAAAAAAATCATGTTATTAATAGCATCTAGGATGCCCATATATTTTTTGTAGACACCAAAACAACACCAATCCGATTATGTGACTGCAAACACTGATCGCTTTGACAAACACAGCCCCCAGGACAGCCCTCAGAGGTCAAACAGTGGTCTTAACCACTTTCATAGCAATTTTGTGAGGTCAAGAAGGAATTTGGCACACTTAGACACTTTGCCCAGTATTCGTCTCACCCAGGGACGAATTCAAAATAGAATCCGTCCCACCCCAGGACGAATTCTCGAATCCGTCCCCGGGTGGGACGAATTCTAAGCTTAACGAGCAAAAAAGACAAATGGTGCCAAGTGGCAACCCGGAACGGTCGGTTGACGACTCCCGCCTTACACGCGTGTGTAGGTGGAAAGAGGGGCCGTTAGAAGATCGTCACAAAAGGCATTTATCAAAGCCCAAGTCAACGGAGGACTCCCCTCCCTCATGGGAAGACAAGACTGCCACATGGCGCCTATGACCAACACATGGCATTTGTGCTTCCCTCCCAAAAGAGACCCCTTGGGTCTATAAAAGGTGGGACTTTTCACACCCAAAATAGACAGGTTGAAGGAGTTTTCAAGCAACGAAGTGCTTCCGAGTTGAAGACCCACTTGCATCCCTTTTGGTTCACCTTCCCACATCCACCAATCTCTTTTGCAAGGGAGGTTGTTGGGTGGCCTTTGGAAGCTCAAACCTGACCCAAATGCAACACATGGACACCTGAACCAACCAATTCACCGACCCCCAATCCTAAGAGGTTTTGGGCCCATCCCTAGTGGATTGGCTCCAAAATCAAGTGCCAATGGTGGGAGGCCCACTTGGGCACCCCGCACTTCCCAAGTCCTATTTTAAGTTTTAGAGCATTTTAGATTACTTTTTAGATTACATTTTGTGTTATTAGGTTTGATTAACCCATAGCTACAATTTTGTAAATTTTGGTCAGATTCTAGTATGTTTTGTGTCGCTTTGTTGTTTCGCTGACTTGCAGGTGTCGAGGTCAAATTCCCGAGGGTAGAGGCCAAATTGGGAGAATCCGACCATCTGGGTTGTCCCAAAATGGCCCCAATTACATAACCCCCCTGTTTGTAGGCATTTTGCAGGTCTCGGGATGCGACATTGGAGCAGTAGCAGGTCGGTTTCTTCAACACAGAAGAATTCATCCCACCCAGGGACGAATGCGGTCAGAATTCGTCCCGCCCAGGGATGAATTCTAGTTGAAGGTAGATTGGCCAGCTGTCTCGATGGCGGTGGCCTTCCGGTAACTTTTCCTATCTTCTGTCAAGTTTTGAAGCCATTTGGACTCACTGTATTCACTGTTTCAGGCAAATGTTTACATGCATATTTCGTTAGTTTTAGAGAACAAACACTTTTAATTTGCGGTAGATTCTACTGACATCTTGGTTGTTTCTTTGTTCGCAGGAGAAGCAGCGGAGGTTAAGAACTCATCGACATCAGCGGTGGCATCATCTTGGCCCGCCCATTGCAATCGTGGGCATGCGGAAGGAGGAAGACTAAGTCACACATTGTAACAAAGACAAATTTAACGCTCCTAGCCCCTAAAAAGGGAGGAGACATCTATGTAACCGAGGATAAGATATTTGAATAAAGAGGGCTGTGATTTCTTTACATCTTTTCTTTCCTTTCCATATTGTCTCTTTCCTTAATTTTGGTGTATAAGGTTAAAGCGTTACATTTCGTCTTACATTGCATAATTAGTGCTTCCTTTGCCCGGAATCTCGTGCTTTCAGTGGCGATCATGGTGGGACCCTGTTCCCTGTTCTTAAAATCATAGAAACTGATTAAATTTTTGTGTTTTGTGCTTGACAGGTACATTTTTTGGTTGCAGACTGCTATTCGTCTCTGGCAGGGACGAATTCTATTCTGAAATTCGTATGACCCTAGGACGAATTCAAATTCGTCTCTGGGAGGGACGAATTCTGTTCTGCAATTCGTCTCCCAGAGGGACGAATTCCTTCCTACGGATTTTCAGAGCAGAAATTTAGAAGCAACTGGAGCGAGCGAGAGAAGAGGTAGGGATTTTTATAATCCTGTTAAAATTTCTGTTTCTATTTCTGTTTCTTTGACTGCTTTCATTTTTATCCTGCATTGCATAGGAAAAGTCATTCATGCTTATTTCATTTTCGCTAAATAAAATGAACCTCACACACTCCATGTAACAATTTTAAACCAAGGAGCTGGTCGTAAGACCCCAGCCCTTGATCAAGACCATTGGTGGATTTCATCACCACCTTGGCTTGATTTGCATCCATTTCTCGATTGTCAACTGTTGTTAGGAGTAAATCTTGATGAAGACAGATCGAGTGTCGCTGGGGTGATTCCCATGCGTGCGAGGATAAGTCTTCTATGGTAGGTGCCATTAACAGGACAATCCCCCTTTCGTACCACCTATGTACCATGTACCTTCTGCTCTCACGTACCTATAGTCTCCCTCTCGTAAGGGCGGGTATATAGAGAGGTTGGTATATCGGCCTGGTTGGTATATTGAAGGGGCTACCGTTTTGGGAGTTATATGAGCCGTCATAATGCATTTAAACGATCTTCAAAACCTACAAAAATAAAACAAAACATCAAAATGCACTAAACCAGTTTAGGAAACACCATTTAATCCTTAAAAGAGATAATCACGGTTTTGTGAATGTGTGTGCTTAATTCTGCTTAGTGTAGACAAAAAAAAAAAAAATCATAAACGAGATAAAAACTTATTTAGATAGCATAGAAGCACCGCAATGGTGTACACCCGCAGTCAAGCCCAATCAAGGGAAGAATCTCTGAAAGGTACACAAAAAGCAGGCACAAGTCGCCTTCACTTTAGTCCTGAGGATTTGGTCATACCACCTTATAGGTCTAACCTAAAAAAGAATCCAATTTAGAATCCTCGGTGGGGTATGCCTATTCAAAGTAGCACCTTTCGGGAAGATGCCTTACATGTAGACCTTGACATAAATAGAGAATCACCTCTTGAAGTTAGGCATGAGTGGCCACCGTGTGATGAAGCGCTAGACGGGCACACCGTCCATTTGGAGGGGCAATGTGGATATGGCGTCCCTTCTTTACCTATCATCAGAACAGAGAGACCAAATCCGGAGCGCAGGGCTCCTTACATAGGGTGACCTAACTCCGCCCACCCCATTTACACCCGTGAAAGGGAGTGTGAGGAAATCCATCGCATTCCTCGAGGGTAGCAAACAACACGAGAAACTTGCATTTCCGCACCAGTAGGATATCATGATCACCCCTTGAGGCCAGAACCTCGAGCACATACCGCTTACCTCGATAGAGGGAAGCGACCCATTGAAACCTTAGACCAACAAACTCGAGGTAAACACATAGAAGAAACATTCGGACCTCCTGAACAAAATAGGGTAGACCAAATTGACCCAATTGTCGCCAGATATACCACCCGTCAAGCCCAAATCATGCGGCTTAAACAAAGTCATCAGGAGATAGAGTATCGACACCGCTTGGATAGAGAGCGCATGCAACGTGAAGCGGATGAGTTACGCTATGAAATACCTGAGAGGGGGCCAACCACTCGCATCCAAAAAGTTGAACAGTATGAGAGGTGTAATCCGTTGGTGCAGGACAGGTCTCCACGACCTCGTCAAGCTCTGCCTCCAAGACCTCATAGGTTCGAGAGGGAGGCAACTCCCCGAAACAATGATGGGTACCATCAGCAAGAGCTTGATCAGGGTCATAGGTTTCGCCCGAGAGACTCCTCAAGAATTTTATGAGGAGTATGAACCAGAAGAGGAATATGTTGAAACTCCCCATCAAGGCAGGAAGGATGCCATTCGGTCACCCCTCCATAGGCCTCCAGTTTACCGTAACTTGCAACAAGAGCGAACAAGAGAGGAAGAATTAAAATCCTCCGATGCATACCAAGCGCTATTGGAGCGTTTGGAGTCTGTGGAGACAAAAGCTGTTGGGCATCAAAAACCCACATTACGTCTACTCCGCAGTAATCCGATGCATCCCTCAGTGCCTACACCTCTTTACCCTGAACACTTCAAGTTGCCTCAATTGACAGTTTTTAAGGGTGAAGAGGACGCACAGGAACACGTTACACGATTTTTAAGCCAATGCTTCGGCATCCAAGATAATGACGCATTGTTGCTTAGAACATTCATAACCACATTTGCAGGACCTGCCTCGGATTGGTTCACACAACTGCCAAAACATAGTATAAGCAATTTAGATCAATTAGTAGACGCGTTTCTTGAATGCTTTGCCTTCAACACAAGGAAGAAGGCATCACTAAGTGATTTAGCGAGCCTCAATCAATTTGAAGAGGAAACAATGGTAGCGTATGGGAATTGATGGAGAGATTTGCTTTCTAGGTTACCCTACCGTCCTCCTATGTCTGATCTCATGCAGATGTTCACAAAAAGTTGCTTAAAATCAATCTCTGGTCTATTGTTGCTGCGACAATACAACAACTTAGAAGAAGCTTTGGCGCAAGCCAGAGTCATAGAAGAGATTAAGATAGGCGAAGGCGCAATTGCCAAGCCTAAGAAGAAAGAGTGGAATAAAACCACTAAAACCGGGACAATGCAACCACAACACACTGCAGTAAACCAAGTTGCGATAAATGTCCCCGCACCTGTGCAAGAAACACAGCCTCAAAAGGCTAACTACCAGGTAGTGCCTCCTGCTTATGAAAGAGATAATAGAAGACAGGATCAAAATTACCCGCGTCACCCTAGGCAAAATTTTACCCCATATGCGGAGTCTAGGGACTCCTTATTTGACCGCTTGTCAGCGGCAAATTTAGTCACTCTACCAGAAATCCAAATTATAGACCCAAACATTCCCAAGCCTAGGGGGTACAGAGAGGAATTGTATTGTAGATTCCATAGGCGCAGAGGACATGACTTGAATGGGTGCTGGAAATTCAAATAACTAGTCCAGGATTTGATCGACAATCGAACATTAGTTGTGGAAAATCCCGTCGCACCAAACAACCAGCAAATGGGGGTATTCAAGGACCCCTTACCAGCCCACGAGGCACAAACAAAACCACTCCAGATTAATGAGGTGCGACAAGATCTTCCTACATAGGGATTTGTGGGAATGATTAGCATAGTAACAAGGAACAGAAGGTACCCAGCAGCTGCCCCTGAGGTAGCTACGAGGGAAGTTCCAGCAACATCGCATCCTCAACAACGCCCAACGCAGTTACCTCCGCCTAGACCTGAGGTCACAATACGAACCAAACTCACGTAGAGTTTGCGGACCACGTCGGCTAGGCTGTCCATCTATGAGCTTATTCAACAATCAGCTCCCCATAGAGAAGCTCTTATGGACATTTTAAAAGCCATTGAATTACAACCCCACGAGGCAAATTCTTTCAACGCCTTCATGGGACATGTGAAATAATGTACGGAGCCGGTCATCACATTCAAAGAAGATGAGGTCAAAACGATATCAAATGACATGGAAGATCCACCCCTACACGTTATCACGTGGGTCAACGGGATTCCGTACAAGAGAGTGCTGATAGATACTGGCTCGTCCAGTAACATCATAACCACTGCAGCCTTGAAGCATTTGAAGTCGTCGACCTCTCACATCATAGCCTCCACGTACACACTGCGAGCTTTTAACGATGCAATATCCTCGACAGTCGGCACGGTCGTTCTGCCAGTCCAGGTAGGACAAAAGTCAATACCTACACTGTGCCATGTCTTTGGAAGGATAAATGGCTTATAATATACTGCTAGGGCGGCCTTGGATCAGGGATATGAAATGTGTCCCTTCGATCGCCCACCAGTGCTTGAAATATGCTTATGAAGGAGAAATACATGTAGTCCCAATGGACTTAGAGCCCTTCAAGTATTGCAATGCGGTACAATTCATACCTCAATCGACCCTCCCTTCAACGCACTTGGATTTCCAATTAAATCCATCTAAACGAGGTCCAATACCGCAGGCACCACTGGTGGCCAATAAGGCAAAATCCTAGCCAGGTGAGACTTCATCATCGGCTCCTTCATCATCAACACCACCTATCATGGCCCAACAGAAGGACAAGGGAAAACAAATCATGGAAGAAGTTAAGCCCTTAGAAGAAAAGTTGCCCACAATTTCAACAATAACAACAGAGGAAGCACCCAACGCAATGGAAACCAAGATTCCTGAACCACCAAACATGGAATGGACTCAGGAAGGACTACCGTTTCCTCCCACCCAATCATCAACAATCATTGTTGAAATGGCCAGTACGAGGCCTGGGGGAATATTTAGTGCAAAATGTTGTGGCAACCCCCACACTGGAGTCAGTACAAGACATGGGAAGACCTCGCCTTCCCATTGGAACAATCGTCCCTCTAGGCTACCCACCGAACCAGAAAAATTTTGTGTATGGGGGCTTTGATCATGGTCTTGAACCATGCCAACAAAAGGAAACAGACGAAGAACCTTTTGTGGAAAACATCAATTATCTGTCAAACCCAGAATTTGCCCTAAAATATCTAGGCCAATGCAATTGGCATGGATACGGGCTCGGCAGATATGAGCAAGGGATGCGGATCCTTTGCCAACCAAGATATCAGATGCCATATGACAAGTCAGGGGTAGGGTTCAACCATCCCCTGCCATTAGACATCTTGGTTGAAAATATGCAAGGCCTAGAAATAGGCAACAAGGGAGGATTGACATTGGATCCTTATGCCAATCCGAATACTGAATACACATTGGGAGACTACCTCCCATGGTCAACAAACACCCCTCGCAGCAACAGTAATCCCTCTTCTTTGCTAGAAAGAAGCGAAAGTTCAGAGATTAATCCTCAAAAATAACATCAACGGCTGCCAGACATCTTTCTAAAACTGTTCCCCTTAGAGGTTCCAGATGAAATAACACAGTCTCAAGAGAATCAGGTCCCTCCACTAAGATTGGAACAACCGCAATGGGACCAAATTAATTCACTGGAACAGGAAGAGTCCTCAATGTCGCAAGTAACAGATGCTGAAGAGGATGAACAATCTTGGATCTATGAAAGTGATTCAAAAGATGAAACTGAAATGGACTATATCAGACATGCGCGACGACATCACCATGCTCTAACTCATGAAGATCTAATGGGACAGATGGGTATACTACTAGGGCATGAATGGCACGTAGACCCAGCGAGGTGGGACCAAGTGTTAGACCTATGGCTCCAAATTCAAGATGAGCATCGTCCACCTCGAGATCCCATCATGACAGCAGTGCCAAGGGAACACCCCGCCTTCCTTTTCACACATAGAGATGAATTTGCACCTAGAGAGGATCCATTCGTGCTCGTTCCCGTAGAGCCAGATCCAAAGTATAGGGAACATCTAAAAGAATCAAGTCATCACACCCGCGGTTCTGGAGACCAAATTCATTCCATCCACATGATCTCCATTGATTTGACCGCACCCATCCGCAATTCGACCGATCCATCATGGTCATTGCATCTAGACATGGATGCCATCGATCGGGATCACGTCAATTCACCATTGTCACCATCAGAGTATTGGCCTTTCGGTGAAATGCTTCATTTTACCCCAAGGACAACTCAGGATATTTTTCAAGCTGAAGAGGGACCCGAGGTTCCAAACGTAGATCTTAACTCAGCTGATGATATCCATTTAATCCCAACTCCACATCAGTTGGAGGACGGATCCCACATGTCAGTCGAGGAGACGAGCGACGTAGACATCGGCACAGATCCAATGAATCCACGGATTCTCAAGCTGGGGGTAAGCCTTTCCCCCAAAGAGCAAGCTGAATATATTGCCCTTCTCAAAGAGAAGAAGGAAGTTTTTGCATGGTCGTACAAAGATATGCCAGGACTAGACCCGTAGCTAGTCATGCACAACTTAACGCTTGATCCGAAAATCAAGCCTGTAAAGCAAAAACTAAGAAAGATGCACCCAACAGTGGCCTTGATGGTCAAAGACGAATTGCAAAAGCTATTGGATGCACAATTTTTCATCTACATGGATTATCCGCCATGGTTGTCCAACATGGTTCCCGTCAAGAAGCCCGACGGGAGGATTCGCATATGCACCGACTTTTGAGACCTAAACAAAGCGAGTCCTAAGGATGATTTCCCATTGCCAAGCATCGACGCATTGGTAGACGCTACAATAGGTCATGAAATGCTCTCCCTAATGGACGGTTTCTCAGGATACAATCAAATTCGTATCAATCCTGAAGACCAACTCAAAACGGCATTCACAACGCCTTGGGGGACATTTTGCTATAAGGTCATGCCTTTTGGCCTTAAAAACATTGGCGCTACATACCAACGTGCTATGACGTATATCTTCCACGATTACATGCACAAAACTTTGGAAGATTACATGGATGATTTGTTAGCCAAGTCTCTCTTGCGCTCAAATCATCTCGGTGACTTAAGCAAGATTCTCGATCGCCTCATAGAGCATAAGGTTAGACTAAATCCCAAGAAGTGCGTGTTCGGCGTCACATCTGGAAAACTCTTGGGTTTTATAGTCTCAAAGAGAGGCATCGAAGTGGACCCAAACAAAGTCAAGGCAATCCTTGAAATGGCTCCCCCAACCACTATCAAGTAGCTCAGAAGTCTGCAAGGAAAGGTCGCGTCGATTAAATGCTTCATAGCGCAATTATCTGACAAATGCCGACCAATGAACAAATTATTGCACAAGGGGGTCACATTTCATTGGGATGACGAGTGCCAGTAAGCCTTTGATGAAATCAAATAATACTTGGCTTCGCCGCTAGTATTGGCACCACCTAGACCAGGAGTTTCGTTCTACTTATACATCTCAACTACTGAGGTGGCACTGGGAGCAATGCTAGCCCAGAAGAATGAACTTCACAAAGAACAGGCTACTTACTATCTTAGCCGCACCACCGGTCGCATTACGAACTTAACTATGCATACGTTGAGAAACTCTGCTTGGCAGTGGTGTTTGCTACCAAGAGGCTACACCACTACATGCTGAGCAACACTACGTATGTTGTGTCTAAGGAGAATCCATTGCGATACATGATGAGTCGTACTTATCATAGTAGTCACACGACGAAATGGATCATGTTGTTGACAAAATTTGACATTGAGTTTATTGGGCAAAAATCTATAAAAGGACAAGTCATAGCCGATCAACTAGCAAAGGCTCCTCTTGAAGACGATTAGCCTCTGGCCATAGAACTACCCGATGATGGGGTCTTCCATGTCTCAGAATTGCCAGATTTTGATGAGCCTGAGTCTCAAGCCGACATAACCTTATTTTTTGATGGTTCTAAATGCGATCAAGGTGGTGGCGCAGGAATTGTATTCTTCACACCGCAGGGCGCTCCAATGCCCCTGTCATTTAAATTAAATTTCCAGTGCACCAACAACAATGCAGAATATGAAGCCTTGCTCCTAGGTCTTCAAACAACAATCGCCATGAACATCAAAATACTGAACATCTTTGGCGATTCGCTGTTAATCGTCAATCAATTCAAAGGGGTATATCAATGCAAATGCCCAGTTCTAAAGGCCTATAAAGCCCTCGTGGATAAATTCTTGGAAAAACTTGAGTGGTATGACATCGAGGCACTCCCTCGATCATCGAATCGTTTTGCGGACACAATGGCCTCCTTGGGGTCACTAATCCCGCAAGACCTTTTCGGTGATATAACAACCATTCAGGTCAAAACCTTATCGCAACCCGTGATGGAGCGCGCAAGCTCAGACTTGACGCCAGGAGTCCACATGATCCAGATCGAACCATATTTAGATAAGTTCTTTCGAATCCGAGACTGTTTGAAACATGCCAACTGGGGGTCTTTATTTTCCCCCACTCCCATTAATAGCAACACAACGCTATTCTTACAAGTTCTATCCCATTCAGAATTTGTTAGGGAAGAACTTCAAAAGGGATTGGTTGTTCATACTATCGAGGTTTCTGATCAACAGGACTGGTATTTACCCATAAGAGATTACCTCAAATTAGGTAATCTTCCCTTTGGATTGATGCACGTCGCAAAATGAACATTCAAGCAAAAAGTGGCTAAGTATGTCTTGATAGAAGACATTTTGTATCGTCGAAGCTATGATAGAATTCTTCTTCGTTGTTTGGACCAGCAAGAGTCCACTTGGGAAATCACCCAAGCGCATGACGGTACGTGTGGCGGCCACTTCAGTGGTATGGCCATTGCAAAGCGCATTCTTCGCATGGGCTATTATTGGCCATCTTTAGAGCGAGATTGTTGCGAGTATGTCAAGAAGTGCATAAAGTGTCAACATCATGCCAATTTGATGCACGCACCTTCCCAGGCCCTACAGACAGTCCAGTCTTCTTGGCCATTTTCGTAGTGGGGCCTCGATATAATCGAAAAAATCTCCCCTACATCGTTAGGCCATCACACGTTTATCATAACGGCCACAGAATATTTTACCAAATGGGTGGAAGCAATTTCGTTAACCTCTACGACAGGACCCCGCATTGCGGAGTTCATTTTGCATTACATCATATGTCATTTTGGTATTCCATCCAAAATAATCTCGGATAATGGGCCATCATTCAAGAACAAAGACGTGCGTGCTTTAACCACAAAGTACAAAATTTAGCACAACTTTTCAACACCCTATTATCCGCAAGCAAATGGGCAAGCAGAGGCATCAAACAAAACGCTAGTCGCCATCCTTAAAAAGATCGTCACAGACAGTCATAAGGATTGGCACATACAAATCCCACTTGCCCTTTGGGCTTATCGCACTAGCATTCGGACGCCCACTGGGGCAACTCCGTTTTCACTAGTGTATGGCTCAGAGGCAGTAATGCCTCTCAAGTTGGAAATTCCTTCCCTGCACATATCAATGCAGGGGTTCATCGATGATAACACTGCACAACAGGCCCAATTAGACCAACTTACGTTGCTTGACGAACGACGCGTTAATGCTCTCGAGCACTTACGTATCTATCAAGAGTGGCTTAAGAGAGCTTACAACATGAAATTTCACCTAAGAGACTTTCGGGTTGGTGATTTGGTTCTGAAGGAAAACCAACAAAACTCTAATTTGCCATCCTATATGAGGGACAAATTCACGGAAAATTGGTTAGGTCCTTATGTCATTGATAGCAAAATAGGACCGAGAACGTACAGGCTAGCTTCTCTTGACGGTATCAAGGAAACAGAACCCTTGAATATCAGTCATTTGCGACCATTTCATATCTAAGAAAGCCATATACCAAAAAAAAAAAAAAAAAAAAAGCTCCAAGGATTATCACAATCTCTTGGTCAAATACAAAAAGCTCCAAGGATTATCACAATCTCTTGGTCAATACAAAAATCTCCAAGGATTAACGCAATCTCTTGGTCAACCCAAAAAGCTCCAAGGATTAACGCAATCTCTTGGTCAACCCAAAAAGCTCCAAGGATTATCACAATCTCTTGGTCACTCCAAAATCTCCAAGGATTATCGTAATCTCTTGGTCAATACAAAAATCTCCAAGGATTATCGCAATCTCTTGGTCACCAAAAAGCTCCAAGGATTATCGCAATCTCTTGGTCCCCAAAAAGCTCCAAAGATTATCGCAATCTCTTGGTCACCAAAAAGCTCCAAGGATTATCGCAATCTCTTGGTAAATACAAAAAGCTCCAAGGATTATCACAATCTCTTGGTCAACCCAAAAAGCTCCAACGATTATCACAATCGCTTGGTCAAAAAAAAATAATAAAGAAATTCAAAAAACAAAACAACAAAAATCATCAAAAACAACAAACATTTGCATCTCAATTCTCATGTTACAAAAACAACAAAAACACCAAGCATAACTTTTACCACACTACAGTCAGTGGTCTGGGAATGTACCAAGACTTTCAGTAATTCAGTCATCATTTTCCTCTTTAGCCATGTAGTGTATCAAGTCAAACTGATTTTACGAAGGTAGAGTCATACTTGAAATACACCTTGTTACGTAACATCCCAACACAAATCAAAACACTAAAATTCCCAAATTGTGTGAACGAAAGACGAAACCTACAAAATAATCTAGGTCACCATAAGCGAAACGATTATCTTGCTCATCCCCCTATGCAAATGACCCCTAGAATGCTGAGAGTTGGCAAAAGGACAAGCATCCTCCCTACCCAATTCCCTAAGAATCCCTAAAGTTCTCAACAGTTGCAAAACACACAAAATTTGCAAAATGTCAAAACTCAAAAATTTGACAAACTATAGTGCACACATCAAAAGGCACAAACAACAGTGATTTTGGTCACTCCATAACCCCAATCCCTTGCTCGAAAGAAAAATAAATCAAAATAAACAGTGATCTCATCACTACAATGAGCAAGTATCCCAATACAATTGAAGAAAAGAAGGGAGTTGACCTTGAATCCCTGGAACTCTCGACGATTCTGTAGGTCATAAGGCAAGCTTCAATACCAATTCGGTAACAGAAGTAAACCTCCCGCATGACGATATATCTGTCACATTAACTTGCGTGCAGATCAATGTTTGCATGTGGATGAGCTAGCTTATGGCATCTTGGATTACACCGTAGATTAATATTAGTACATACAACAAAGGAATCCGTGGAGCTAATTAGGTGATCCTCAGTACAGGTTCGGTTGAAAGCCCATCTGGCACTGGCGGTATCCTAACAAATACCACTAAATGAACTCAATTGCACACACAAGGATGTTAAATAACTTGGTAAAAAATAGGTCCGATTCATACCTTGTTCAAAAGTCTTGTAAGATAAAGTACAGTCATGGATGGTGAGTTAAAACTGACTGAATCTCAGAAAACCTTACATTCATTCCAAAACCATCTCCGCTACTTATCATCCTTATGATAACATCAGAAAATACAAAAATAGAAAAACCATGTAAATAAAGAGCTTCTTAAACAGCCTATAGTGCAATCACCACAAATATCATTCATCCATTTCACTTCGCATATCACATAGACATCTAAAACATTTGCATTCATCAAAATGAATAAACATGCATAAAAAAAAAATCATCACATCATCACATGTACAAAACCAAAAATAAAACAGGTATATATATATATATCGTCAAAAAGATGCCCGTAGGCTACAAAACCGGTCCTCAGACCCCGCAATCATATCCAAGAACCCAACCTAAGGCGTCGACCACCATGATCACGCAGGATCGGTGCGACGGGAACTACCCCCCGTGGTGTGGGTCCTACGGGACCCTGCAGGCGGCTACTACTAGCCCCCGCATCATGCCCGCTACCACCCCCCTCATCTAACCGCCTGCGACGAGATGATGCTGACTGCTCAGTCAAACTATCCCTCGTCCTTCGAGAAGATCTACTGATCAAAGGCTCAGGAAGCCACCCGCCAAGGCGGATGACCTCCCTCTCCAAGTCTATCTGGTACAGACACCACTCTGCCTCTCGTCGATGATAGATAGACAATGCATCATCGCGCTACGCAAAAACTCTATCTCGCTCTGCCAACTAAGCCCACAAAAGATCCCTCTCCAGATCCCGCATTCGTAGCAGCTCTATAAGTCGTGCAACCTCAACGCCTGCATCCGACCCCACCTCCTCTGTATCTGTCGGATGCATAGGACTCGCGGGGACAGTAGCCTACTCAGGCTCCCACTGTGCCTCCACATCCTGCATGTCCGGCCGATCCGGAATGCCCAGGACCACATCCTCATCTCCCACATCCACCATATCTACATCATCAAACGGCCCCCCCAATCACCCCCTGCTACCTCAGCATCCTCCACTGCCGCCTCCGTGCCTCAATACCCACCGCAATACCCACCACGAGTCATACTCAGTGGTAGTACCGATGTCATCCACATCCGGGACCTCAATCACAGCATCCGACTCCTCGCCCAATGGCACGGTGACTGGTGGCTCCAGATCCCTCTTGTCTCCCCAACGTCGATAGACTACGGGCTCACCAGGCAACCCTTGGCGCACCCCAAACTGTCGTGTAACCCGACGATATGGAAAGAACTCATGCTTCGTCCTGTGCCGCCTAGTAAACCATCGCTCCCTCCGTACTCGTCGGAGCCACTCTCCAACCTCAGGCCAGGCTGGACAGTCCCGATAGGGACGCCAAAACACCTCCCCTAGAGTGAGCCGATAAAAGGCATCAATGTAGTGCTCAACGACACCTGCCCATCGCCGACTCTGCCCCTGCTCCGCATACCGTCGCCACAAAACTGCATAACCAATATCCTCATCCTCCATCGTCGCCCGAATCGTCCACGGTAACCCGGTAGGCCTCTCAACAGCTATGTGCTGCCAACCCCAGCACTGCAACAAAAAATTGCAACTAACACCCTTCCACTATCGACAGCGGACCCCATACAGCTCCCCGTAGAGTTGTGCCAACAAAGTCTGTCCCCATCTCAGAATCAATGGTGCCTCTATCGAACACTCTGCCAACTGCCACACCAAATCCAGCAGGTTCCACGGGAACCTCGCGCCTGACGAATTAGGGAGAAGAATGTTAGAAATGAGGCCCATCAAGAATGCGTGCCTCACTCCTAACACCCCCCTCTCCTTCCACCAGCTAACCAAAATCCCGCCAGCCTAGAAATCCACCTCAAGCTGTCTCCACTGGGTCTGCTACACCCAGCTGCCCCCCATGCCCAAAACATCTCGTAAGTATAGCAGTCCGCTGATCAAACAGAGATGTCCTAATAGGCAGACCATCTATCGGAATCCGAAGCAACCGATAGACGTCCTCAAGAGTCACAGTCATCTCCCCTGTCGGTAGATGGAAAGTATTGGTCCGTGGATCCCAAGGCTTGATCAGGGCTGTCAGATAGGCCTGATCCGAAACCACTGGCTCCAATCGAGCCACCTACTTGAGCCCAAGGGCATCAAGCCATCCCCAGTCATCATCGGTCAATGCCAACCATGCCTCAGTAAATGCAGCGGGTACACGGTACCGGCTCCTAACAACCTGCAAAATCAAAAAAATAAATATAAATAAAAAAATAGCAGATCAAATTTTAAGTTCTAGGGTATCTAAACTTAACCGTTAAACAAAAACATCACAAAAAATCTTAAAGTTTTGAAAAGCGTCAACACAAAAACAATGAATTAAATTAAAGCAAAATAAACTCTAGGGTCACTTACAGGTCTCGCCTCGGCTCCGCCGCTCGAACCAGTTTGTGCACTCATGATGGCAGAGAGAATTCCAGCAGCTCTTCACTTCGCAGAATTACCTCCTCCTCCCAGAGCTCCAAAATCGCAAGAAAAAAATGACACAAATGAGCCCAAAATCAATTTTTGGCCATTAAATAGGCCTTTTGCACTGGAATTCATCCTTGACTAGGACGAGCGCTCTGATCAGCGCTCGTCCCACCCAGGGACGAATTCTCCAGCTGGAATTCGTCCCACCCAGAGACGAATTCAGGCCAGCACAAAAAAAATAAAAAAAAATGACTAAAAATGCACTAAAAATAGATAATAAAATTGCCCGACAAGATTGCTACTGCACCTGACAACAAGGGCATGCAAAATCGACATTGGAGTCACAAATTGTCACTATCATACTCCCTAAGAAGGCTACCATAGCCGGACCGCTCCACGGGAAGACAAATTTTCGACAATTGCATCTCCAAACGCGTCACAAAAAAAAAAAAAACAACAAAAACAATACAAAATTCAACAAAAACAAACAACAATAAACATTGTCGGACACAAGTGCCCTTGCACTTAACCTCTAGGCAAAGAAAATTGATGTCGAGGTCAAAATTATCGCTCTCCTACTTCTCCAAGAAGGCTACAATAGCCGGACCGCTCCACGGGAAGTTAGATTTTGATGATTTCACCTCATTACGACATCACCAAAAGGGTACACACCCACCAAAAACAAGTCCAAATGTTGGAAAAATTGCACAAGCTTAATGGTAAACCCTTTAAGGCACACCTGCACAAGTCATCTTGGGTCAAGCGACTCGTCGCTTCTCTCACGAAGGTCATTCCCTCATTGATTCGTCGCTTGAGGGGGTAGTCACACTTAGTCACCAATCAACAATCACACACCCAATTAATGAAAACGACATGCATTCAAAGAATCATTGACAAAGACAATCACGCTCCTGCTTGGGGCAGTAAACAAGCAACAATCAAATCAATCAAACACTTGGCATTTTGTGAATCATGAACACAAGGTTCCCCCTGAGGATAAAAATGCCCTTCACTTGTTCATGACTGATCAATGTCTAAGTTCAAGTCACACCTCACCAAAGCAGGTTAATACTTGAAATAAAATTCCTTAGCTTGTCAGAGGCAAGGATTCAAGAATGCATGCCCTTTCCATACTTGGGGCATCAAAAGTTGGTTAGGTTACCAAGGAACCCTAATCATTAGTGCTTTGGTTATATATTTTTGCTCAGCATTGCGTCACCCATAGCGCTTCCCAAAAAGGGGCATCTATAGACACCAAAACAGCACCAATCCGATTATGTGACTGCAAACACTGATCGCTTTGACAAACACAGCCCCTAGGGCAGCCCTCAGAGGTCAAACAGTGGTCTTAACCACTTTCATAGCAATTTTGTGAGGTCAAGAAGCAATTTGGCACACTTAGACACTTTGCCCAGTATTCGTCTCACCTAGGGACGAATTCAAAATAGAATTCGTCCCACCCCGGACGACTCTGAATCCGTCCCTGGGTGGGACGAATTCTAAGCTTAACGGGCAAAAAGACAAATGGCGCCAAGTGGCAGCCCAGAACAGTCAGTTGACGACTCCTGCCTTACACGCGTGTGTAGGTGGACAGAGGGGCCGTTAGAAGACCGTCACAAAAGGCATTTATCAAAGCCCAAGTCAACGGAGGACTCCCCTCCCTCATGGGAAGACAAGACTGCCACATGGCGCCTATGACCAACACATGACATTTGTGCTTCCCTCCCAAAAGAGACCCCTTGGGTCTATAAAATGTGGGACTTTTCTCACCCAAAACAGACAGGTTGAAGGAGTTTTCAAGAAACGAAGTGCTGCCGAGTTGAAGACCCACTTGCATCCCTTTTGGTTCACCTTCCCACATCCACCAATCTCTTTTGCAAGGGAGGTTGTTGGGTGGCCTTTGGAAGCTCGAACCTGACCCAAATCCAACACATGGACACCTGAACCAACCAATTCGCCGACCCCCAATCCTAAGAGGTTTTGGGCCCATCCCTAGTGGATTGGCTCCAAAATCAAGTGCCAACGGTGGGAGGCCCACTTGGGCACCCCCGCACTTCCCAAGTCCTATTTTAAGTTTTAGAGCATTTTAGATTACTTTTTAGATTACATTTTTTGTTATTAGGTTTGATTAACCCATAGCTACAATTTTGTAACTTTCGGTCAGATTCTAGTATGTTTTGTGTCACTTTGTTGTTTCACTGACTTGCAGGTGTCGAGGTCAAATTCTTGAGGGTAGAGGCCAAATTGGGAGAATCCGACCATCTGGGTCGTCCCAAAATGGCCCCAATTACATAACCCCCCTATTTTTAGGTGTTTTGCAGGTCTCGGGATGCGACATTGGAGCAACAGCAGGTCGATTTCTTCAACACAGAAGAATTCGTCCCACCCAGGGACGAATTGCAGTCAGAATTCGTCCTGCCCAGGGATGAATTCCAGTTGAAGGTAGATTGGCCAGTTGTCTCGGTGGCGGTGGCCTTCCGGTAACTTTTCCTATCTTTTTCAAGTTTTGAAGCCATTTGGACTCACTGTATTCACTGTTTCAGGCAAATGTTTACATGCATATTTCGTTAGTTTTAGAGAACAAACACTTTTCATTTGCGGCGGATGCTACTGACATCTTGGTTGTTTCTTTGTTCATAGGAGAAGCAGCGGAGGTTAAGAACTCATCGACATCAGCGGCGGCATCATCTTGGCCCGCCCATTGCAATCATGGGCACGCGGAAGGAGGAAGACTAAGTCACACATTGTAACAAAGACAAATT
The DNA here is from genome assembly GCA_028583015.1 of Wollemia nobilis. Taxonomy (NCBI): domain Eukaryota; kingdom Viridiplantae; phylum Streptophyta; class Pinopsida; order Araucariales; family Araucariaceae; genus Wollemia; species Wollemia nobilis. Next base: position 21,451 of record JAQPPZ010009692.1, on the reverse strand, counting down.
TAACGCTCCTAGCCCCTAAAAAGGGAGGAGACGTCTATGTAACCGAGGATAAGATATTTGAATAAAGAGGGCTGTGATTTCTTTACATCTTTTCTTTCCTTTCCATATTGTCTCTTTCCTTCGTTTTGGTGTATAAGGTTAAAGCGTTACATTTCGTCTTACATTGCATAATTAGTGCTTCCTTTGCCCGGAATCTCGTGCTTTCATTTTTTTTCAAGTACCACCAATTGTAATTCAATTCAATGTTTGTAATCAAGGCAAAGTAGTTTTCAAAATGATTATAATTTTCAAAGAAAGATGAGAAAAGCATTCAAATCAATAAGTTACTCTTTCAAGTACTTTTTCAAGAATAATTACTTTTTTAGTACGTGTTCTAGAATTATATTTTTATAAAGGTATAGGAAATTACAACTTATTTTTTAGTATCCCTTTGGTTTTATTATTTATATCATGTGTCTATCATATCTACTAGAACCTTTTACATATTGTATCTCTTCACCTAGTCTTCATTACAATTAAATACTTTGCACTTTCTTGTTGATATTATCATCATGTCCCACTGATGTTCCTTTTACTTCCTCCAAGCAATCTAGTGGAGAATCATATACATGTTGACCCTAGCTCTGTTTGCCTTCCTATCATGATACTAGAATAAAACAAGTAACAAGCCAAAAATTATAAAACAAGTAACAAGCCAAAATTTAACTATAGTAGAATTGGAGATAAAATTAATGACTAAGGATCAACCCTTGATGTATGATTTTCTCTAGGATCTAAAAAACCTATAAGGTCTATGAATTCTTGTCCCAAGGTATGCACTTAATAGAATAATTAATAGTAAAAGTAGATCATTATTAGTTTGTGAGAATTTATTGATTTTCCTATAATTTAAAATTTTAATTTTGTTATTGGTCTTTCGATAGTTATAATTAACATGTTTAAAAGTTTAAAAATTTATGTAAAGAATACATAATTATTAATCAAGATGATGATGATAATGTACTTTTTAAAGGTGGTAAAGAATCAATATTATTAAGTGATGTATAATCCTTCTTAGGCGAAGATGAATAATCTCTAAAATATTTCAACATATCTAGGATATTCATGATACTTTAATATTATATTTATTTAAAAATTATAAATTATTTGTAGGAGAAAGATTCATCTAATATTTAGTAAATTAAGGAGAATTAAAGCATTTCATAAGGAATTCAAAATTTACTTTTCTAGCTGAAATAATTTTTTCAAAAATATATTAAATATATCTAGTTGAAAAAATAATGTAAGGGACTTGATAGTTGGTACTAAATACCATAAAAACTTGACCTTTATATGCCTTCATTCACTCCAATATCTTTGATAATTACAATTGGTATGATTTTTTAGGCTCTCCTATTTTAATGTTGTAATATTTTTAGTATTGCAAGCTATAACATATTGATGTTATGTAGCTTTGAGTTATGTTAATTAATTTTTATTCTTAGGGTTACTTTTCTACCAACAAAAATAAAGAATATTATAGTGGCAATATGGTGATGTAACATTTTAATTCAAGAAAGTTCAAATTATCTTATATACATTGCCCATGTAATCAATAATGGTATGCCATGAAAGTGTAGGAGTGGAGTGACCTAAATATTAATTAATCTTGTAGTCATGAGTTTTATGTTTATAAGAATAAATAATTTTTTCATGATATCTAAAAGGTAAAGATAAAATTTTAAATTTAAGAGATATATAAATTAATTTTAATTTTAATTTATGTTCACAAATAATTCAATTGTCAAATAATTTAAAATATTAATATTTAAAAGTTAAATTCTTGAGTTAATCATGATGGATTTGAAAAGAAGCACATCTATATCCATCACTAGGCATGTTGAACATATGCTTCAAATATAAGTAGGTTTATTTGATTTTATTTTGTCTTTCCAAGTACAATAAGCTCTAGTCTCTATACTAAAGATGTTATGAGTATCATTTTTTAGTTTATCTTTTTTAAAGTAATATTTTTAAAAATGGCATAAGTTAAATCATAAAATCATCACATTATTTTTCAATATACTAGCAATTTTTTCTTTTGATGCAAATATACCAAAATAGAAGTTGATTTGATCACTTAAATCTTGATTTAGTTCATAAAAATGAATGAGAGTAATTCTATGTTTTTATGAAGAGTTGATATGGATGAAACAATTAGTACCATAATGTTATTTTGTATTTCCTATCATGTTAATAAATCACAAGATGCCATAAGAATTATTAGGCTCATAATAAATACTACAACCTTTCCTTTGGGTTAATAATAACACTTAACAATCTTCTCTAACTTTATAAATCGAAGTATAATCACCAGTATCACTTTATTAGGTACCAATATCCATAGTAAATTTATTACATTTAGTTAAAGCTATTTTTGTAACTTTGTGAAGTACCTATGCTTCACATTGTACAAAATAAATTCAATCTATAGATGTCATTCACTAAACTCCTCTAGGATCTTGTACATTCTTTCTTGCACTTTATTTGTGACTTGTTCTTTCAATAAATAATATGTAGGACAATAGTATTCATAATAATGTTTATGTTACTAAATATTTAAGTTAACTATTTTATCACTATTAAAACATCTAAATTCATTTCTATTGAGATCTTATATTTAACCCTTATTTTCTTATTAGCTAAAAATACATTTGCATTTTCTATTTATACCATTATAAAGACTAGTTTTCAAAACTGTACTACATGATAGGGTTGTGATGCCAATTTTTTTTTTCAAATAATATCTTTCTCTTTTGAATCCTTCTAAGAATACATTCAATCTATGATTAAAATTTAGTTTGTTTGAGCAATGTAGGTGGAAAACCAATAATTAATACCTTTCAAATTTTAAACTTAAATAAAAGCAATGTGTTTTTTTTCTTTGAGAAACTTTAGATTTAGAATTTTTTTTAAATTAGTTGAAACGAGCCCTTCTATATGGTATCTATATTTTTTAAAATTAGTTTAAATGAGCCCTTCTATTTGATATATATTGCATCATGATCACATAGTGGTAGTTATTATTCATGTGTGTTTTGGTAAAATTTGAACTTAGATCTCCTCCTTGCAAGTCAAATTTATGTAGTTGAGCCAATGTTATTTGATTATATTTGAGGTAATTTAGATCAATCATCTTCACACCAAAATTTACGGTATTTGAAGCCCTAAAATGTAAATTTATGTTTGAGGTAGATTTTGAACTAATAAATGGCCTTATAACTTCATAAAAACACTACCATTAGATCAGGCTCTAAAAGAGATTTCCAACGTGTACAAATATACCTATGTTTGGATATATTGTGGTGAATTTACCTTAAGCAAAATTCGGTCCTAAAAATTTTAGGCGAATGGGCCGACGTCGAGGGTCCTCATATTCACAAATTTCAAATTTTGGAAATCCTAATATTCACCCAATTTGTAAATATTTGCCACTATGCATAACCCGATATATATATATATATATATATATATATATATATATATATTTGTGTGTGTGTGTGTGTGTCTTAAAAATCTATATAGTAATTATGATCACTAGTAAAATTAAATAAATAAATAGACCATGTGAAAGGTTGGAAGGACCCTAGTTAGAAATAAGACAATACATGGAACAAACCCAAAAATATAGTAGCAACATCTTGCTTTAGAAATATTTTTTTCACACTTCATTAACTAGGAGTACTCCTTCTAACTATTATTGCCACTATGACTACCCTTTGGTCAATTCTCTCAATGGTTTCCTTAATTTTTGAGACCATCATAGAAAAGCTATAAATTTGGTCCACGAGTTCTTCATTTATTTTACTTTAATCATTGAGATGAAATTGATGGTGGATGTAATTTAGATTGTCCACCACTGCATTTAAATATTTAAAGATATTACACAAATAATTATGGATGATGAACACCTACAAAATCAATCATAACAATAAGTTTGACATAAAATCCTTTAGGAAGGTGTCAAACCTATAAATAACATTTAACACTTCTACTTATATATATGGTTATGTGTAATAAAGCTATAATATTAAACACAATGATACCATTTTATTGAGGAGATCTACCTAATAGCATTATTTTCCATGAATTTTGAATAATAAGAAAGGGCAATCCCATAAAAAATAAATTCTCTAGAGGAAATTTATAAAACTAAAAGATATGAAGCATCGATTTAATGATAAGAAACACAATTGGGTGAGCAACTTATGATAGGGATAAGAACTACTAAAGTTAGTAACATAATATGGAGAATATGCCAACCAAATACTTGACACTTGGCCTCTAATTTTGTCTTTTAAATATGGTCAGCTAAGTTGGATTGATTATATTGTAAAAATAAACTTGTAATTTGGATTTCAAACTTTCTAGTTAATGAGAAAGGAGACAATAGTTGAAAATAAACTAAGTATGATTTACAATTCCAAATGTAACTACCATTTGGATACCACCATTCCTTAAAAAAATTGTTGTTGAAATGAGTAATTTAACTTTGACACTATATGGAATCAAAACATGTAATTATCCAAATTTGGATTATAAAAAAGCCTGAAGCTCAATGACTCTGTTGGTAAGATTCCGTAAAATTAGAGAACATGTTGTGTGGTTCCATAAATCTCTCATTAATTTCAATATATTTTTTTAAATGGGCAACTTAGATTAAAATGTAAGGCCTAAGGGTAGCTAATTTAATTTGACAATTTTGTTTCAACAAATTATTGACCAACCTATACTAATTTCATCTCTCAATGAGTTATTTTTTAAGACTAGAGAAGGGTCAACTACCTCCTAAGTTGACTAGTTACTAAAAAAAAAATAAGCACCCTTTTATTTTAAACTGTTTAGCATTTAATACTTTATATTCCCATGTTTTTTCATTTCCTTTGAATGAAACATTGTTAGTTTTATGATGAAGCAAATATTTTCTATCATTCATCTCCATACAAATCTCTAAATACCCATTTTCTAATGAGTGTTTTGCTCTACACCAAGAGATCTAAAATTTCCAAGACTTTTTTTGGGGGTTGTACAAATTAATTAAACACCAAATAATCCATTAGTTCCATACCACTTAGACCATAAATACTTTCAAATGGTTTGAGTGATATTTTGTTACACCAATTGGAAAGGTATCCATTCTAAAGACTAATAAACATGATAATTATTGATAATTTACTTACTATCTAAATCATATCTTCCAATAATAAAAATGTAATAGGCCATGCATCAATTTTTAATATTGAAATTGTGTTAATATTGAAAGGAATGCGAATAATCTTACAATTTTACCTTGACAAATGATTTTCTAGGATTGTGGCACATATCGCTACTTCAAACCTAAAATATCATAGTATAACTACATCAAGTCAGATAGAGTATTTATCACTTATTTTATATTTTGTATAAACAATAAGGAATCTTCAATAAAATTTAAGTTAATAATTCATATTCCATTATACAATCTCAACCTATTTAACAATTATTTTGCATGTATTTGTTTTAAGAATGGGATGCATATCTATTGTAATTATATATCATAGAAGAGCCATATCCTTTTAATTAACATTTATAAGTGAAAGGTATTTGAAAGTAGGACATTTATTTTTAGCTTTATTGAGGTATCATTAAGAAGTGAAATATACTTATAGAAACATTATTCAAATTTAATCCAGCTGAATACCTTCAAAATGATGTCCTATTTGATACAATTATATGTTTTTTTTAAATCTATTTTGAGAAGAAGGACATCTTGTTAAGAAATTTGATCCCATTGTGAGGGTTCCCAGACAAGCATTAAGTTATGTAGGATATATTAGCCCTAATAAACCTCCTTTATTGTAAAATTATAAATTTTTAATCCACTAGCTTGAGAAGAGTTATTACTATAATATTCTATACCACTTTATGCAATGGTATGTGATGCCATCGTGAGATGTTATCCTTGGTGAAGATTTTGGACACTAACTTACTAAGTTTTATGTTTATAGAAGAGAAAAGGGAACCATTTATTAAGCATTCTTATTAAACATGTGTAACTTATTTCTTAGAATTGGGTAAAGCTTGTGATAAAAATATATTTGAAGCTCATCATGTCCTAGGGATTTGTCTTTCTTCATTTCTCATAATGCATGCTTAAGCTATTCTACTAAATGTAGATCATCAAGGCTTTAGCCTAATAAAGGGATAATAATATAAGGATGCAATAATTAAAATATCTAATAATTAGGGGATATAAATCATTAGATAAAATTTCTAATAATACTTTAACAAAGTAGGAATAAAATATTTCTACAATCTATTTAAAATTATTTTGTTAGCTTTTGATGGTGTATGCCAAGGAAGAATACAATCACAGGCTACGAAATATGCTATTAATGGAAAGTGAATAAAATGATACAATGCAATATGGAGGAAATGAACACTCAAGAACTGATGCTAAAGAACTACATTGTATCCATCACCAATCTATATGGTGATCTACACAATATACCTACTACTACTTACAACGATATATAATCACTCACTATGAGGTCCTTTATATAAAAATATGGATTGCTTGGCCAACACTCTACCTAGCTATACAAGGGGACACCTTGCACATTTACAACTTGCACATAGACACTTGTGTATTTATTATATTACTTGAAGTAACTAGCTAACTACCCCCTAAAGTAGTTTACTACTCTAGTTATGTACCAAGGGTGGTATATTTACATGATCCAAATGATGTAATATACTCTAACACCTTTGTTCTTGTCAATTGACGTCTTAGGTATTTTTAAATACCTCCTTTATTTTCCATCCCACCTTTCTTTTATATATTAGGAGGATATGAAACTTGGTTCCTCATCCTTCTAGTACCACTAGCTAGATTAAATGGTGGTCAAATACCATCCACAAAATGGCTACCTTTCTTAGATCTCTTAGAAAACATGTTATTTCAAGTATCAATCAAAATTTACTTTCAAATAAAATGGGCTCATTCTTCCTGATAGCTTGTGTCTTTCTCTTTTAATCACGATCGCCAACTACATGTGGCGTGAGTTCATCATCAAATTATGTTGGCTAAACATTGTGATGCCAAGGAAGTTTAGATTAAGGCTAGAATGTGTTGGCTCAAAATTGGAGATAGGGTTTTCAAGGACTTTTCTATCATCTTAGATATTATTATCATAATTCTTGCATCAATGCCATTCGAGATACTAGGATTTGAATTATCACCTTGTTAAAGGTTGCTCAAGCCTTTTTCCAACACTATGGGTAGGTCTCCGTCTCATAAGAGCCTTTAGAATGGAGAAATTAAGCCATCTAGGATTATCTTGCTATGTTCCCCAATAACATATTTGATGCTAAAAGAGTTATCTATGATCAACCACTTTTGCTTAAATATTTGTATCAGATCCTCTCTTAAATTACGAATGATAAAGCTCCTAGGCTAGATAATATTTCCTATAAATTTTACAAAGCCCTTTGGGACCTTGTAGAGCCTGATCTAAGTTGATCATCAAATGGTGTATGATCATATTTTTCAATGTGTCATATCAGATCATCATCAAAGTCTTAACCTTTTATCTATGTCATTCGCTTCCTGCCATCATTAGATTAGAGTAAACTGGTTTCATCAAAAGTAATTTTATTATAGATAATGTATTCATTACTTGAGACAAAATTGAATGGACCAAAAAATCCATCCAACCAACCATTTTTCTTGAAATTGAATTTGAGAAATCTTATGACCACATTGAGTGGTACTTCATTCTTACCATGCTCAAATCCTTGGGTTTTGGTAATGGTTTCATATCTATGATCAAGATGCTCTTTGTAGATACCTCTATTGTCTTCACTATCAAAAAAACTCAATCAAAGGCTATTAGTATTTTTTGCTCAATCATATAAGGTTGCTTTTTTGCCCCCTTTATCTATGTCATTGTAGTTGAAGTTCTTAGTCATGTCTTCACTCATCAACCCAATTTATACCTTATTAGGGATATTTCTCTTCCCAACAATCAATTTCACGTGATCAATGGATATACTTTATCGATGAATATTTTTTCACATCAGTTGAGGATGAAGAATCTTTTGCTCAAGCAATTCATTACCTTATACTTTTATCTTACCATTGGCTCAAACATCTAGTGGTAAAAGACTCTATTTTAGATAATTGGCATCACCCTTCCCAACTTTGTTGACTTAATTTTAATGGAGATAGATACAAACTAGGGAAGTGCTTTGGTTCTTGGATATTCCCTCCACCTTTCACGGTTCCCCTTCAAAGCTTTAAAAAAATATTATATAAAAAACTAAAGCCAAGCTTGCCTACTAACTGCTAAAAAGCTTTTTCTTGCTGTCAAGTTTCAAATCTACTTCATGTCAAGTTTCAAATCAACTTCATAAATTTAGTTACGACCCATGTACACTCCTCGATTCCTTACAATTCCCCTTCAAAGTTTTAAAAAATATTATATGAAAAATTAAAGCCAAACTTACCTACTAAACCACTAAAAGACTTTTCCACGATAACAAGTTTGAAATCTTCTTCAAGATTTTGATTACAACCCACGTGCATTACTCCTCAGGTTGGATCTCATTTAAAGTTTATCATCAAAAGCTAAAAAAATTACTCAAAATTTTTCCCCAGGCAAATTCTACGTCCAACTTTAAATTTCATAAAATGTAATCTAAAATTTTTATTATTTACCCAATAAAAATAAATGAAACTTTTAACTGTAAACACCAACCACACGAGCTTATATGCCAAGTGGATAATGAGAACCATCATGAAAGGCAAAGCCTAGAAAGGTCTGCCACCGTTTGCGGATGTCCATGGTCTCTTTATTATTTTCGTCGTTTGACGACGACCAGCATCCGAAATTCCGGAAGTTTAAGTTCCATCAACCGCAGAAAATTTGGGAAACGACGGAATTAGTGAATGACTAAAATTTTATTTGCGGAAAAAACAGGTCAAAAGATTGTTGAAAGAATGTAATCGGAAAAATGTCTCTAGAAAAATAATTTTGTAAATTTTTGCGAATACAATTTGTGAAACAAAGCAAAACATTGAAATTTAAAATATATGCTTGATTTTTTGCAAGACGCTTTTAACAGTATCTGGTTGGTGATCTGGATGATTTTAATTTGAAGTATGTGGTTGATGTTTTATTTTGATAATTTTAATTTAAAGTATGTGGTTAGTATTTTTTATTGATGATTTTAGTTTAAATTACTAGAAAGGAAGTTTCTATTATTATATTTAAAAAATTTTGATTTTTAATTATGCATTTATTATACTTCAAATTACTAATAAATAAATACATAAATATATTAATTTAATATATTTTTGAATAATTGAATAGAAGGAACGAGAAGAGGAACTGGCCTCCAAAAATAAGCAGCGTGGTCAATTATGAATACTTTTGACCAGACTTAGAAAACTGGATTTCACACACTTACGAGATAATTATTGATGTTGGCCGTGAAACTTAATAAAGTTATTAAAGTGAATTATTAATTATTGATGTTGGCCGTGAACCTAAATAATGTTAATAAAGTGAATTATTGATGTTGGTTGTGATCTTTATTAAAGTTAATTATTGATATTGGCTGATGAGATTATAAGATTTTTTTAAAATTAAAATTATAAAGTAATTATTTTTCAAACAAATAATAATTTAAATTTTTAAAATGTATGTTATGATAAATTTTATGTTATTTAATTAAATGTCAGTATATTTAGGGACATTTTACCAAACACTTGGCGTATTTATTTTTAATTACATCAATTTATTTCTACAATAATATGTCCTACCCAAACGTTTGAAGATGGTTGTCCACAGATCTTTGTGGTTGGCCTTCTTTCTTCATTGCCATCAAGACTTGTGGAAAGACAAACATTACAAGATTGAGTATTTGGTGAGATAAAGAAAGAAGACAAAACCGAGTTCTCTATACTGCACTTATCGAGTATAGAGAATGGTAATCGGCATTTAAATGTAAGCGACTATGACAAGAAAACAATTTGTGTCGCACGAAAATGATTTATAATTTTATTAAATTTTACTTGTACTTGGCGTCCTAATTAAAATAATTCAAATTCCAAGGCTTCCGGAGAGCCCTATCGAACGAATATTTACGTCAATTCGGGGGGCCAACATGACGCCAGAAGAAAAAATCTCCGTGTCGGCCAGCGGCGCGGTCCCCTCTGTGATGTTCCTTCGGAGAAAAGACTGGAGAACTAAAATGAAAGGATGAGCACAAAATGCCGAAAGACTGAAAGCTATGGTCAGATCAACCCCACACCGTTCAAAACCATAGGCGACGTACTCTTTGCTAGCCAAGTATTTCCACGACGGGATGTTTCGAGGAATGTGCGTTGGGCCCTCGTGCTTCCGATGTCCAGCAATGAGCTTTTACATTGGCCGTTTATCTTATCTTAATAGTTCGACCTAGCGGTGGAGAGGACCTGCCTCTCAAAAATGAGGTTTGTTCTAGCTTTCTTAGTCCTTAGTACTGCTTGTTTTGTGGCAGCGCAATCAGTAAAAGGCGTTAGATTCAGTTTTCCAGTATTCAACGACTCTATCGGGGACAACATAAAGCTTTTCAACGATTCATACTTTGAGCTCGAAGGCGACCATAAGGTTATCCAGCTCACTACAGAGAAGGACAGGAGAACATACAGCTGCGGCTGGGCCGTCTACGAGAAATCCATTCCTGTATGGGACAAATCCTCCGGGGCGGTGGCGACTTTCACCACCCATTTCGAATTCGTCATAACAAAAAACGCGACAAATTGCTTCGGCTCCGGCAACGGCCTTGCCTTCTTCATGGCTCCCCTGGGTTTTCGGGCCTCGGAGCTCAGCGCCAGCAAGTTGCTCGGCCTCTTCAACGCCTCCACCTTGGGAAACCTGGAGAATCAAATCGTCGCCGTGGAGTTCGACACCACTAAAGACTCCCACGATCCGGACGACAATCATGTCGGAATTGACGTCAATACCATCCTCTCCCAGGCGAACCGCTCGGTGAGCAACGGGAGCCTCAAGGACGGTAAGAAATGGGACGCCTGGGTGGATTACGATGGCGCAAAGAAGCAGATTGAGGTGTTTCTGGGCCGCACGGGCTTGAAACCCGCGGCGGCGATGCTGCGCTATAGTTTAGATCTGAAGAAATTTCTGCCCGAAAACGTCATGGTCGGCCTCTCGGCGGCGACGGGGCTTATGACCGAAAGCCACACCCTGCTGTCGTGGGACTTCTCCTGCCGAACCTCCTGGAACGCCCCGTCCATTGACATTGAAGGGACGGAGACTGAAACCCCAGCGAAGAAGCGCCGGAAAAATGTAGCGGTAACCGATGGTGCCGCCGGTGGCGTAGCTGTGGTGTGCGGGATGGTTTTGGTGGGTGGCTGGTTGTGGTTTGTGAGGCGTCAGAGGCGGCCGTCATTGAAGGCGGAGAGCGAGATGGAGCTGGACGAGCAGTGCTCGCAGCTTCCACGGAAGTTTACGTATGCAGAGCTGAGCGCGGCTACGAAGAACTTCAGCGAGAAGGAGAAGGTTGGGCACGGGGGCTTCGGATCCGTGTACAGAGGGGTGCTTCACGATACAAGAGAGGTCGTGGCGGTGAAGCGGGTGTCGCAGGGGTCGAAACAAGGGAAGAAGGAGTACGTGACGGAGGTGAGCATCATCAGCCGTCTGGGCCACCGCAACCTGGTCCAGCTGTTGGGGTGGTGCCACGAGAGAGGCGAATTGCTGCTGGTCTACGAGTACATGTGCAACGGGAGTCTCAATAAGAGGATCTTTGGAGACGGCGGTGCTTCGTTGGACTGGGGGCGAAGGTATAACGCGGCGTGTGGCTTGGCGGCGGCACTGGTGTACTTGCACGAGGAATGGGATCAATACGTTCTGCACAGGGACGTGAAGTCGAGTAATGTATTGTTGGATTCGAACTTCAATGCGAAGTTGGGGGATTTTGGCTTAGCGAGGCTGGTGGGGCGCGACATCGAGGAGGCGCATACGACTGTGGTGGCAGGGACGCTGGGGTATTTGGCACCAGAGTGCGTGATAACGGGGAAAGCGAGCCTGGAGTCGGACGTGTTCAGCTTTGGGGTGGTGGCGTTGGAGATTGCGTGTGGACGGCGCGCGTTCGATGAGCGGCTCAAGGAGCAGTACAACATGAGACTGGTGCAATGGGTGTGGAATTTGTACGGACAGGGAAGGGTGTTTGAGGCAGCGGCGGCGGCGCTGGGTGACGCCTTTAAACCGGAGGAGATGGAGCGGCTGTTGGTGGTGGGGTTGTGGTGCTCACATCCGGAACCGCAGGCGCGGCCGACGATGCGACAGGCGCTTAGGGTCTTGCAGTTAGAGGCGTCGCTGCCATCGATTCCACGCATGATACCAGAGACGGTGATGTACATGTACAACGATCCCGTTCGGCCCAGCGAGGTGTTGTCTAGGACGATTTTGCACGGGACGTGTTCACAGGAAGGTGACCACGGGGGCGACGTCTGTTTTATTGTGGTGAATTGTACGATTCACGACAATCAGAGTTATTATTGGGAAATTGATGGTCTGCCAAGAAACGGGACGACTCGACATTGACGGTGCGGGGCTAGCCTTCAACTTAGATACTCGTAGTATGATAAACTTGTAAAAAGGCTAATGCAATAATTTCTAACATTTTCTCCTTATTACACTATAGTCATTCCTCTATCTTTTGCTTATTATTATAATTGTTTTATAGGATAATATTAGAATTTATTGATTTGATAGAGAAATTCCATTTTTAGAGTAGATTTTTTACTAAGATATTTAGGACTGTGAGGTTCCATCAATCAATTATGCATTCAAAAATGCATTTATTATAAATATTTATTCAATACTTTTTTAATACTTATAGAATTAAATGTATGAATTATGTGCCTTTTCTAATGTATTTATGTGAAGTATACACTACTATATATATTGTGTCAACCATTGAATTGATTAGTCACCAATTTTTGTCTGTGATGAAAAAAAAAAGATGTTTATGGATTCTTTTGCTTTTTCATCTTCTTTTATTTTTCATATCTTTTATTATGATTAATTTATGGATTTTTTGCAAGTTCTTCTTTTATCATAATCTCTTTGATATGATACATAGAATTTATGTTTTGAAGGTAATCTTTACCAATTATGCATGCTTGTTTCAATCCCTTGAATGATCCCTTCTGCCACAAGTTTTCCTTGAATAAGAATGCGGAAATCCATCAAGTACTCAATAGTCTTTAAATTTAAACCATTAGGTCCCAACGACTGTTGACACTATCTAACAAATCTTCCTTTATTTCATATTATGTTGCATATTTTGATGATATGATAACGTGTCTTATCATTTAGTACTTTGATTGCTTGTAATATTGATACACTCCTTAAGAAGAGTTTTATGAGATCCTAGGCTTTGATAATGATGTAAGGATCTCTCATTTTGTGAGTCATTAAAATAGATAATCTTATCTTAACAAGATCAAGTTTGTAAGCTATGCCATGCTTCTTCAAAGCTCTTCTCATAATAGGTCATTCATCCTACAAATGTTTTTCTCTATACCTAGGAAAATGAATGGAAAAAGAATTAACTTTGAACATACCATCTTCATTCCAAGAGGTATTAAACTCCTTGGCCTTAGAGAGATTCCATGGCTTGCACTTATCATGGTTGCCTTTATATCTCAGTAGTATTCTCTCAAGCTTGATGTATTCTTGTTGGTTCTCCAATGGCTTGGAGCAATCATCAATATTTTTTTATAACAATTTGGATGATTTGAATGAATGCAATTTTCTTGACCTATCATTTGGTTGGTTGCTTTAGAGTCATATCAAACATTATTGTGCTATCTCAGCCATGCTTATGCAACAAACACATCTTCTTTTTCTTCTTCGTAATCTTTTGTTTCTTCCTATTTAACTACATTATTTTGTTGGGCCTTTATCTAAATTTGATTTTGTTTATCTAATGATGGAATGTCTTAATGCTAGTTCATATTTCATGAAGAAGATTCATTTATAAATAGATTATGTCAACAATCCTTCACTGTGTGGCCATTTGTATCATAAAATTCACACGTATTTTATGTATGAAAAATATTTCTTTTGAGAATTAATTCTCTTATTTTGATATCCTTAAAAATTATTTTTCTATTGGAAGTATTGTTGAGGTCTTATACCTCTTCTTAATGGCCACTTCTCTTTCTGATTTATAATAAGTACATGTTCTTCATCTTGCCTTGAATGTGAGGCCTCTACTTTTTGAAGTAGGTTCACCAAATTTTCAAAGCTTGGTGTTTGTTCAATGATATTTAATGTTGTCATAAATATATTATATTGAGAAGGGATATATATTAAAATAATAGGAACAAGAGTTTCATGAGATATTGTTTTTTCTAAAGCTTGTAGTGATGCTCATAGTTCAACAATTCTCCTCATAAATGATTTGAGTTTTTCTCCACTCTTCATCTTAAAGCAATGGAGATGGCTTTAAAGAAATAAAATTTAGTTTTGATTCTTTGCTTAAAATATTATCTATAACTTCTTCCATGCATCTTTGGCTATGGTTGAATCCCAAATATATTATTGTATTTCATCTGCTATTTTGAAAATTATTATTAATATTACCTTTTTGTCTACCTTGTCAAAATTTATTTGATATTCATCTTCTATAGTAAGACGTGTAATGGTTATATCTACAACTTACCATACTTATTCAAACTCAAGCTATATTTTGAATTTTATCTTCAAGATAGCATAGTTATTTCCTCTGAATACTTGGGAATCGAGTAATAGAAACTTCTATGCAACACTAGCCATATCAAAATTTAAAAAATAAAAGAAAAATATTTTGTTGAATTAGCCTCGAAAAATGCTTTTTGATGAGTATATATAAGTCCATAATCATAATTTAAATGATGTTTTGTGAGAGAAATATAATAGCTTATCGAGCAAAATAAAATTAGAAATAATATTCTTCCTTTAGAAAATATGCTAGGGAATATTCCAATATTTTATTTTCTTTTCAAAAATTATAAGACTTTCCTTTTAAATCAATAAAAGAAAATAGCTACCAAATATGAGCTCTAATGAGCCCCCTAACAATTCATGTGGGATAAAGAATTTTATTTTGATTTTGTAAAATACCTTATCATCACATTTTTGACAAATTAATTCAATGGGTGCCTATGATTTCTTGGAACTCAATGTTGGTCATTTGAACTCCATGCTATATTTGCATTTGTTTGAATTACTCCATGCTATGCCTTCAATATTTTTTGTTTGAATTACCTTTAGAGGAATACCAATGTTGATTAGAACATGATTTAGAGCCTTACATTTAAAATACTCTTATTTAGTAATCAATCCATTTTATTAGAGTCACAATTGATCCTTGTGAAATAATTTATTTTTTTGTAAAGCATATTGTCCAATTTACGCCCAATTTGTAAAATTTGTCAACGTTGAATGTTTCTATTGCTAAAGAGAGTTGAAATAGATTTTTGCTTTGATGATGCTCTTGATATTTTAACACTTACCTAGCAGTTGTTAAAAATAATTAATGATTTAATATTCTTCATGCCTTATAGATCAAATTTTCTTGTCTAAATATTATTGGTCATTGATGTTATTGGATTTGATTTCCTCAACTTCTCTTCTTGGAGCAAATATTTCTACCTTGTCAACCTCCTCATAGATAATGGCTTTTCTCATTTGCAGAAACCATTCAATATTTTGAATATATTTGCATAATTGTGAAATATTCTTTCCTTCTACAAAAAATAATATTTTTTGACATATATATCACCTTTTAAATATTGTAATGTTGATTATAGTGAATTTCATTGGAGAAAAATGACTAAAATTATTTTATCTTCATAGCTCTAGACTTTGGCCAAGTAAAATGTGTCTTGTTCTTTTGGTTATTTTTAACCAAAAATTTCATTATGAGGCACTAAGAAATTGTCATTCGAATGATATTTTTATTCCCTGTGAAGACTTAATGTTATCTATGATATTTTTCTTTTTCTTTTCCATGATTAAAATTTTTTGTGTTCTTCAAAACATAATATCTTTCATTTTTTTGGTTGAAAATTAATTCCTTCTTATGAATAGTGCCTAATATTTTATTTATCAAGATTTTGGCAATGCCAATCCTTTGCTTAAAATAGTTGTGCACATTTTCAATGAAAATCTTGGGCGTTCGTGATCTACCTACCTTTGATGATTTTCTTTACTTCAATGAAGATTCACATTTTTGTTTTCAATTATCTTGAAAATATTGTTGCACTTTTACCTTTAGTAATTTTCTTTTAATTCTTTTAAGAAGCTTCAATGGCTTCCTTAGTGTCTTTGAAGTGGCAATTTATTTTATAGGGGATTCTTATGATTTCATTTCCTTTCTATTGTTCCTGAATTTACTACTATTTGCAAGCTATGATATTATTGGTCTTTGATATGGTTGGAACTCTTTTCACTTCTTGGAGGCTTTTGCCTGTTTGGTCTTTGGTGGATTTTCACTCTAAGACTTTTATAACAAGAGTTTTATTTTTAAGAAATATTCTATGGAATTTTGATTCACAAAGAATATGACTACCTCTATATATTTTTATATTAACCTTGATCAATATTTGGTATGTAATCATGAAAAATATTTTCAATAGAGAGCTTCTTAAGCTTTTCTAGATCAAAGGAAGTAGAGGATAAAAAGAAAAGTTGGATTTTCCTTCTACCTGCTTTGATACCACATGTTAAAACTTAATGCTTTAATATTTGTATTATCAAATGGTAGATATTTAAATACATAGGATGCCTAGTTTTGGTATAGCATCCTCTAACTAAACTGGTAACTATCCTTGTCCTACAATGCATGCAAAATCCTTGTGGTGGGTGGTTATACCACATGCCATTTCACATGGGCTAGGATGTAATATTATACCATTGTTCTCTAGGAGACCTCACATACATATTATCTATGATGTAATAGTTTCTAATAGACAATAAGAAATTTGAGTATAAAGCAAGAAGTTCAAGAAGTTCAAAAGGGGGACAACACAATATATTTTCCATTGATAACATATATAAAATTTCTAATTTAGATTTTCTAAAATATGATTGGAAGGATCTTGATGATTGATCATGCTAGGAAAATCAATATTTTACTCTTCATGATGTTCCCTAGAATTTAAGGCTCACAATAGCATCCTTCAATTTTGAATTTGACATTTTCAACAATACTAGTGGTTGAGGAATATGCATTTAGATCTCTCTTGGGATGAATTTGAGAAGCAATTACTCATTTAGTTTGGTCTTACTAAATATAAGGGCTTCATAGGATTCCTCACCAAATTGAAATTGACTTGAAAATTTTGTGAATATCAAACTCAATTTAAAAATTTGACCAATAGCATAAGGAGCTTGAGTGATTTTTTCAAAGTTGATTTATTAGTGGACAAAAGGAAGATATTAAAAATGAGGTAAAAATATTCAAACCACAAACCATGATGCAAGCAATAGGTTTGACCTGATTAGCAATGGATAAATTTTCTACTCAAAGACACAAATCAAAATTTTCACAAGCTAAACCCCCACTTTGAAATTGGTTAACAACAAACCCTATCAATAAAACACCTACAATAAAATATCTAACATAGGAAGAGATGGAAATTTATAGAGCACATGTATTTTTCTATAAGCTTGATGAAAATATTACTCAGAGTATAAGTACATACATATTATATATGCTTGATGTGGGTGAACCCTTAATGAGGGAGTCCTAGAAATAAGAGGACTACCATCAGATCTCAGACTCCTCCATTACTGTCTTGGTCTGGAATTCAGCCAGAAGGAGCACTCCATCAAAGTGTCTCAGAAAAAATATGCCAAGACATTGCTAGAAAAATATCGCATGATCGATTGCAAGCCAATGGCAACTTCGATGGAGACTGGACTTCAGTTATTGTGATATGATGATTCACCTCAGGTAGATGGTACTCTCTATCGACAGTTGATTGGGAGTCTCATATATTTGACCAATACTAGGCCAGATCTCGTATTTCTTGTGAACTATCTTTCGGAGGTTCATGCGGGAGCCTAAGACCACTCATTGGAAAGCGACAAAACATGTTCTTCACTATGTCCGTGGCACAATGGAATATGACCTAGAATACAAGAGGAACAACAAATTCTTCTTACAGGGATACACGGACTCCGACTATGCCGGATCATTTGATGATCGCAAGTCAACTTTAGGATATATTTTTCATCTAGGATCCGGTCCTGTCTCTTGGCACAGCAAGAAGCAACAGGTGGTTGCTATTTCATCAACAAAGGCAAAGTATTACGCCACACGTGAAGCTGTGTGCGAAGTGATATGGTTGCGTCGCATTCTGACAAGTATGGGTCATCCATCCAAATCTCCAATACACTTGTTTTGTGACAATCGGGGGTGTTACGAACCTAGTCAAGAATCCAGTCCATCATGAAATAACAAAGCACATTGACACACAATGTCATTTCATTCGAGTTGAAGTTTCGAAGCACTGAATTCAGCTTCAGCACATTCCCATCGATGCTCAAGTTGCAAACATTTTCACTAAGGCATTTCAAGCATAGGAAAAAAATTCCAAGGCTACGGGAGAGCCCTATCGAACGAATATTTACATCAATTCGGGGGGCAAACATGATGCCAGAACCAAAAATCTCAGTGTCAGCCAGTGGCGCGGTCCCCTCTGTGGTGTTCCTTTGGAGAAAATACTGGATAACTAAAATGAAAGGATGAGCAAAAAATGTCGAAAGACTGAAAGCTATGGTCAGATCAACCCCACACCATTCAAAACCATAGGCAACGTACTCTTTGCTAGCCAAGTATTTCCACGATGGGATGTTTCGAGGAATGTGCGTTGGGCCCTCGTGCTTTCGATGTCCAGCAATGAGCTTTTACATTGGCCATTTATCTTATCTTGATAGTTTGACCTAGCGGTGGAGAGGACCTGCCTCTCAAAAATGAGGTTTGTTCTAGCTTTCTTAGTCCTTAGTACTGCTTGTTTTGTAGCAGTGCAATTAGTAAAAGGCATTTGATTCAATTTTCCAGTATTCAATGAATCTATCGGGGACAACATAAAGCTTTTCAATGATTCATACTTTGAGCCCGAAGGTGACCATAAGGTTATTCAGCTCACTATAGAGAAGGACAGGAGAACATACAGCTACGGCTAGACTGTCTATGAGAAATCCATTCCTGGATGGGACAAATCCTCCGGGGCGGTAGCGACTTTTACCACCCATTTCGAATTCGTCATAACAGAAAACATGACAAGTAGCTTCGGCTCCGGCAACGGCCTTGTCTTCTTCATGGCTCCCCTGGTTTTTTGGGCCTTGGAGCTCAGCGCCAGCAAGTTGCTCGATCTCTTCAATGCCTCCACCTTGGGAAACCTAGCCAATCAAATTGTCACCGTCGAGTTCGACACCAGTAAAGACTCCCACGATCCGAACGACAATCATGTCGAAATTGACGTCAATACCATCCTCTCCTAGGTGAACCGCTCGGTGAGCAATGGGAGCCTCAAGGATGGTAAGAAATGGGACGCCTAGGTGGATTACGATGGCGCAAAGAAGCAAATTGAGGTGTTTCTGGGCCGCACGCACTTGAAACCCGCGGTGGTGATGCTGCGCTATAGTTTAGATCCGAAGAAATTTTTGCTCGAAAATGTCATGGTCGGCCTCTCGGTGGCGACGGGGCTTATGACCGAAAGCCACACCTTGCTGTCATGGGACTTCTCCTGCCGAACTTCCTGGAACGCCCCGTCCATTGACATTTAAGGGACGGAGACTGAAACCCTAGCGAAGAAGCACCAAAAAAATGTAGCGGTAACTGATGGTGCCACCGGTGGCGTAGCTGTGGTGTGCGGGATGGTTTTGGTGGGTGGCTGGTGGTGGTTTGTGAGGCGTCAGAGGTGACCGTCATTGAAGGCGGAGAGCGAGATGGAGCTGGACGAGTAGTGCCTGCAGCTTCCATGGAAGTTTACGTATGCAGAGCTGAGCGCGGCTACGAAGAACTTCAGCAAGAAGGATAAGGTTGGGCAGGGGGGCTTCGAATCTGTGTACGAATTCATGTACAGATCCAGTTGTTGGGGTGGTGCCACGAGAGAGGCGAATTGCTACTGGTCTACGAGTTCATGTGCAACGGGAGTCTCAATAAGAGAATCTTTGGAGACGGTGGTGCTTCGTTGGACTGGGGGTGAAGGTATAATGCAGCGTGTGGCTTGGCAGTGGCACTGGTGTACTTGCACGAGGAATGGGATCAATACGTTCTGCACAGGGACGTGAAGTCGAGTAATGTATTGTTGGATTCGAACTTCAATGCGAAGTTGGGGGATTTTGGCTTAGCGAGGCTGGTGGGGCGCGACATCGAGGAGACGCATACGACTGTGGTGGCAGGGATGCTAGGGTATTTGGCACTAGAGTGCGTGATAACAGGGAAAGCGAGCCTGGAGTCGGACGTGTTCAGCTTTGGGGTGGTGGCGTTGGAGATTGCATGTGGACGGCCCATGTTGGATGAGCGGCTCAAGGAGCGGTACAACATGAGACTGGTGCAATGGGTGTGGAATTTGTACGGACAGGGAAGGGTGTTTGAGGCAACGGCGGCGGCACTGGGTGATGCCTTTAAATCGAAGGAGATGGAGCGGCTGTTGGTGGTGGGGTTGTGGTGCTCACATCCGAAATCGTAGGCACAATCGATGATGCGACAGGCGCTTAGGGTCTTACAGTTAGAGGCGTCGCTGCCGTCGATTCCATGCATGATACTAAAGACGGTGATGTACATGTACAACGATCCCGTTTGTCCTAGCGAGGTATTTTCTAGGACGATTTTGCACTGGACGTGTTTAGAGGTGACCACAGGAAGGTGACCACAGGGGCGACGTCTGTTTTATTGTGGTGAATTGTGACAATCAGAGTTATTATTGGGAAATTGGTGGTCTGCCAAGAAACGGGACGACTCGACATTGACGGTGCAGGGCTAGCCTTCAACTTAGATACTTGTAGTATGATAAACTTGTAAAAAGGCTAATGCAATAATTTCTAACATTTTCTCCTTATTACACTATAGTCATTGCAGATAATATTAGAATTTACTGATTTGATAGAGAAATTCATTTTTTAGAGTAGATTTTTTACTAAGATATTTAGGACTGTGAGGTTCCATCAATCGATTATGCATTCAAAAAATGCATTTATTATAAATATTTATTCAATACTTTTTTAATACTTATAGAATTAAATGTATGAATTATGTGCCTTTTCTAATGTCTTAATGTGAAGTATAGGCTACCATATATATCGTGTCCACCATTGAATTGATTAGTCACCAATTTTTGTCTTTGATGGAAAAAAAAGACTTTCTC